>APFE030904775.1:7228-25944 GCA_000404065.3 Pinus taeda
AATATAGAATATTTAATTATTTTATATATTAATATAAATTTATATTTAAATTTGTGTTATATATTAATATTTTTACAGTGCAAGTCTTTTTCCCTAATTAGATTAACAGTCCTGGTGAATTAGGTTGTTGATGAACTGAATCGGTAGTCTATATAAGTCTAATATCAATGGCCTTGATAATAGATGATCCATCTCTATAGATTTCATTTGGTGCATCGATCAGTTCGCATAGATTTAATATCAATGGTGTCTGCCCATCAATAATAGATATAATATCAATGGTGTTTTCTCATCTATAATAGATATAATACCAATGGTGTCTACTCATCGATAATAGATATAATATTAATGGTGTATGAGAAGAGATCCACTAGTAGATATTTCCTTGCGAATAGATAACTTCAAACTGATTCTTACAATGTGAGTCTTTTGCCCTAATTGGATCGACAATTCTAGTGAATTATATATGCGGCCCTTGATGAACTAGATCTGCGGCTTCATTCGACTCTCTGCATTTTTACAGTGCAAGTCTTTTGCCCTTATTAGATCGGCAGTCCTAGTGAATTATATATGCGTCCCTTGGTGAACTAGATTTGCGGCTTCATTCGGCGCTATGCATTTTTACAGTGCGAGTCCTTTGTCGTAACTGAATGGAAAGTCTTGGTGAATTAGACCCTTGGTGAACTGGATCTACGGCTTCATTTGACTCTCTGCATTTTTACAATGCGAGTCTTTTAGTGGGGCAGTGCATGACAAAGGCATTGTCAACCTGTGTTGTCAACGCTATCGTCAGCCTGTGTTTTTATATAGCAATTGACGGATTATTATGTGTTGGCCTGCTGCTAATTTATAATTGCAAGATGAAAGAATTTATTATTTACTTAAATACAAAATCGTTGAACACAACGCACAAACTTTAGGCGTGGTGGGTAGGTCTTCCAGGGTAGTGAAGGGCTTGAATTATCTTTGTGTGGCAGTGGATGGAATACTACGTCTGAGAATCAGTCTTTCAGTGGTAGCGAAGGTCAAGACATCTCTCTGTGGCAGTGCATGGCATTCCATCGCTGAGGATCAGTCTCTCAGTGGCAGTAATGGTAGTTGTTGCAGAACGCCAACAATTTAATATTGCAGATTTGGAGTTGGGAAATCTGCTACTTACAATAGCTATTAGAGTACGCAGTCTCAGAGGGAGACAAACTACAAAGTCAACTGTGAGTGAATCCATAAGAATCAGTTCAATTACAGACAACTCTGACGAGTACATACGTTCCCACTTATTCTTTTCTTGTTAAATTTTGCTTATTTCCACTATGAGTACTTCTCCTCATCTTTCTAAACCCCCCTCTGGCAAAGGGAGACCAAGTAAAATTACCTTATAAATTCTTTATGAGTATATTGAATCTTTAGAAAGACAAATAGAAGAAAGAGAAAACTATTTTAAACTAGAAATAACTACAATGCTTGAAAATAACCACAAATCATTAGAAAATAAAATACTCTCACTAGAGATTAGGCTCCAAGGAATGCAAGGTAGAATTCAACAAATCTAACATAAAAAACAAGCAATGGTTAAAGAAAATGACACTTTGAAAAATGAGATTAAACACCTACAAGAACAACTACATAAAAATTCAGCCCTAACTATCATAGAGAATAAATTAGATATTAAACCCATAAAAAAGAAATTAATAAACTAATTGTACTTGACCATGAGTGCCATAAAAGAGCCTTACACCTTATAATTGTTGATATAGAAGAACAAAACAATGAAGACACATTATAATTAGTTAAAGAACAATTGGAGACACAATCTCAAATTCAAACAGCTTATCTCACTGAAGCAATGAGGATACGAAAGATACTCGAGCATAAACATAGACTAATCTGTGTCAAGGTCAGTTGTAATGACCATAAATTAGATATACTTAGGAAATCCCCAAGCTTAAAAGGAAAGGGAATCTTCATAAATGAATAGCTCACCCCAGAATACCAAGCTAAACTTAGGAAACAAGTTCAAAAGGTTAAGGAGCAATAAAAGAGGGGAAATGGGCTATCATTATCAATAGAATTCTATTATTAAAGATAGAGTCCCAAACACGAATGATAAATAAGGAATAACATCAATCTGGATCCTCTTCTAGAACTTTCATGGTTTTCCATGGTGTAAGGGTCCTATGTTAAGGTGGATCCTAAGTGATACTGATCTTATTCTTTTATTTGAAACTTGGGAGCATGACGAATCTAGGTCCCTCCCCTTGATGGGTTCACTCTTTCGTCTTCCTAGGATAAGAAATACTCGAGGAGAATTTTTGGTGGTATAGCCTATTACATTAGTAACATTGTTTCCTCTTACATCCGACTTCATAAAACTGACCCCTTCAATCAATACATTTGGATAGAGATCTATGATTCTACAACCAATAGGATATTCCTTGCAATCCTCTATTTCACCCCTATCAACTCTACATCTTGTAAGAAAAAAAATTGGATAAGAATTGTCCTTTCAATACCTTAGAAAAAGACATCTACAACCTAAGGAATGATGAAAATATCCTTTTTCTTGGGTACTTTTATGCTCGGACTACTACTAACCAAGCTATTATTTTAAGTAACAACTCTAACCCCGACCCCTTATGGCTTGATGAGGATTGTCACTTAGCTAATAGATTCAAGAGAAAATTTGAAGACATAATCGAGAACTTATTCGGCACCAAGCTCCTCAAACTTTGTAGTTTCCAGGACCTAATAATTTGTAATGGTATTAATAAATGGCCCCTCTCGAGTGAGATGACCTGTTTCCATGGGCTGGGTAGTAGTGTTGTGGATTATCCGATCTCTGACATCCATGTCCTCAACCATATTACAACCTTGAGCATCTTAATGGGTATGAGCATGACTCTGACCACAGACCTTTGTCTTTATCCCTCAATCTTGGTATGCATACCACCCACATGTAGGAGAATAGTGAAGGAAAAGGTCACATTCACTTTGATAGAAGTAATGTCGACCTTTTCTTAAGGGATTTGGACAGGAATTTAGGCTCCCTGATTTATAATAACAACACTGATCAAATATATTACCATTTTACAACTACCCTTTCCACCATCATTAGAAAATTCTAGAATAAGACTTCATATAAGAAAAATAATAGAACTCCCATTCCTTTGTATGACAAAGATTGTAAAATTGCCAGGAAAGCCATCAGAGATGCCCCTAATGAAAGCATTACGATCTAGAATATAAGTATATACAAAGCTACCATCAAGAGGAAGTGGAGGTCATATATTAATAAGAGGCAAGAGCATCTTCTCCACCTTTCTAAAGTTGTACCCAAAAAGTTTTGGTGGAATTTACTTGTTCGTAAAACTAAAGATAATCATTCTATCCCCTTAGAAAATTGAGGTAACTATCTTAAGAAGTTGTATGATTCTCCAAACACCATGGGAACCATCTTAAACACTCCTATTAAGGATGATATTTTTTCTCCGGAAGATGTTGATTTTTGGATTAATAATCTCACTAATCAGAAAGCCAAAGATATTGAAGGTTACCAAGCTGAGATCTTTAAAATGGGAAAATCTATCCACATTCCTCATCTCCACAAGCTTCTCAATTTGGAAAGCGTGGCTTCTCTAAGATCTGGATGCAAAGCCTTATTGTGCCTGTCTTAAAAAATGGGGACAAAACCATTCCCTCTAACTACAGGACTATTATGATTAGTCACATCCTAGCCAAGCTTTATGGACTCATTCTGGAAAAAAATCTTAGCCTTTAGCTTGAGAACCAGGGTAAAAGAGCTAAAGGGAAGCAGGTTTTAGGAGACATCACTCGACCATCGACCACCTTGTCACCCTTGGGATCATCACAGAGGAATGTTGCAATAGTAAAACCCATCCTATTATGTTGTTTTGTGGACTTTAGAATTGCTTTCGACATTGTCCCCTAAGATAAGCTCTAGGAGAGGCTTGAAGAGATCATGGTTCCCCTTGAACTAAGGGTTGTTGTGATCTGCCTCTATGAGACTATCATTGCCAAGCTTAAGACCAATGAACGGTGGTCTAAATATATTAAATGTAATATTGGGGTTAAGCAAGGTTGTCCCCTTCCCCTAACCTTTTTGGTATTTACATCGATAAGCTAGAAGAGTGTCTAGATACTGCGAGCTGGAAAGGCACCGAGCTCACTGGTATCATCATTACTCTTCTCCTTTATGCTGATGATATCGTTCTTCTTGTAAGGAGCCATGATGACCTAGTCAAGCAGCTTAAGACTCTACATGTTTACTTCTCCAAGATGGGTATGACAGTTAATACCGACAAGACTAAATTCATGATCATCAAATCCAAAAACATCACCCATGGTAGTTTTATTTATGATAACCATTGTCTTGAGGAGGTTTCTTCTTATAAATATTTGGGTATTGACTTTCCTCATCAGCTCAATTGGAATTATAGCATCGAGAAATGGATTATTGGAGGTTGGAAAGCATATTATGATCTTGAAAACAATTGTAAGTTAGTCGATCTTTATTTTTGGAGTAAAAAAAGGTTCCTCTTTGAGACTCTCATCACCCCTGTTATCTTATACAGATGTGAAGTTTGGGGGTGTAGTATATCTAGGGAGATGTGGAGAAATATTGAGATGATCCAAAAGCAATTCAAACCTATAACCTCAAGGTCAAGGTAAATACTCCCCATCCTATCCTCTTGATCGAAGCTAGTCTGTTCCCCATTGAAAGTGCGACTATGTTTATATATATGATGTATAAGAAGAAACTTCGTAATATGGAATCCAAGAGGCTCCCAAAAATTGCTTCCACCTTTAGTCCAAATGCCTGCCTGCGCCTCAAGTGTGGGTGGTATCAGGATGCTTAGTCTTGGTTCCACCTTTGAGGGATTAAGGAGGATATCATCATGGGAAACAAAGATAATATCAAAGATACCATTAACTCTAATTTTAAGGACAGGATGTTGGATGTTAAGGAGCTGGAGGGTAAAAGGAAGCTAAGGTACTATAAGGAGGTGATCCACCCCACCCTTGATAACAAGAATTATCTCTCTATGTTGACTAGCACTAAGAGAAAATGAACATCGCTAGGATTAGAACTAACTCTCATGAGCTTCAAAGTGACACCGACTAGTGGTCTACTTCCAAGACTCACTGAGACAAAATTTCAAATTTGTGTTACTAATAAGGTGGAAGACGAAAATCTCTTCCTTCTAGACTACCCGACTCTTGCCCACATCCGCTCTTAATTCCCTATCATCAACCACATCTCCAATCATCTTGAATTATTAAGCCATCCCAATTATAGCGACCTTAGAACGCTTCTTTCCTTTCTCTTTGATAACAGAAACAAGATTTTGAAGAATGACAATTAGAATCTCTTTTCTTGAGGTCCAATAGACCACATTGGTCTTAGTGGACGTTAATCATCATCATCATGTTAAACATGATAATCTATAGTTATATTTTTATCTTTATAGTGTATTATTGTAAGTAGAGACATAATTTTATTAGATAAATACTTTAATTAATTTTATTGTGGAATATTTAATTGTTTTATATATAATTAAGTTTTACATTTTAAATTTGCGTTATATATCAATATTTTTATTATAAATATTATATATTATTTAATTTTATTAATAATATAATAATGATTTAATAATTTTTGTATTGAAATTGTATTAATAATATTTAATGATATTTATATTTATCTTTTAGTGCATTATTGTAGTGAACATAATTTTATGAGATAATCTTTAATAATTTATTATGAATATTTAATGTTTTATATATTAATATAAATTTACATTTAATTGTGTTATATATCAATATTTTATTATATATAAAATTATTATGTTTAATTTATATTTTATTATAATATTTATATAAATTATTGTATGAATGTTTAATTAAAATGTCATTTATATTTATAATTTTATCTTATAGTGCATTATGTAAGTAGAGACATAATTTTATGAATAAATATCTTAATTAATTTATTTGGAATATTTAATGTTATATATTAAATATAATTTACATTTAAATTTGTGTTATATATCAATATTTTTACAGTGTGAGTCTTTTGCCTAATTGGATCAGCAGTCCTGGTGAATTAGGCCCTTGGTGAACTGGATTGACAGTCCGTATAAGTCTAATATCAATGCCCTTAATAATAGATGATTGATCCCTATAGATTTCATTCAGTGTATTGATCAGTTTGCATATATTTAATATCAATGGTGTCTTCCCATCGATAATAGATATAATATCAATGGTGACTGACAAGAGATATGCTCGTAGAGATTTCCTTGCGAATAGATAAGTTCATACCAATTCTTACAATGCGAGTCTTTTTCCCTAATTGGATCGGTAGTGAGAAGGTGATGGAAGCTTTGACACTCATAGAAGGACAAGTTGATGAAGTAGAAAAGGAGAGAAACACCATGATATGCCAACTAGAAGAAAATGATGATGACATCACCAAGTTAAAATCATAAATCACTTCTGTGAAGGCCTAATCATGTGAAGCAACTAAGATTAAGGAATAAAAGGAGATCATACTATCAAAGAAGGATGAAGAATGCAAGAACATGAAAGAAGAAATTTTCTTTCTTAAAAAGGAAGTTGACTTGCTGAACAAGAACTTGAAGAGTTCTCAAACCCTAGATGACATCCTAAGTCATCAAAGGTCTCCCCTTGATAAATCAGGTCTCGGTTATGAATAATTTTATTAGATAAATATTTAATTACTTTAATATCAGAATATTTTAATTATTTTATATATTAATATAAATTTTAATTTTAAATTTGTGTTATATATTAATATTTTTACACTGCAAGTCTTTTTCCCTAATTAGATTGGCAGTCCTAGTGAATTAGGTCGTTGGTGAACTGAATCGGTAGTCTGTATAAGTATAATATCAATGGCCTTGATAATAGATGATCCATCCCTATAGATTTCGTTTGGTGCATCGATCACTTCGCATAGATTTAATATCAATGGTGTCTGCCCATCGATAATAGATATAATGTCAATGGTGTTTGCTCATCGATAATAGATATAATATCAATGGTGTCTGCTCATCGATAATAGATATAATATCAATGGTGTAAGAGAAGAGATCTACTAGTAGATATTTCCTTACGAATACATAACTTCAAACTGATTCTTATAGTGCGAGTCTTTTACCCAATTGGATCGACAGTCTTGGTGAATTATATATGTGGCCCTTGATGAACTGGATCTACGGCTTCATTTGACTCTGCATTTTTACAGTGCAAGTCTTTTGCCCTTATTAGATCGACAGTCCTGGTGAATTATATATGCATCCCTTGGTGAACTAGATTTGCAGCTTCATTCGGCTCTCTGCATTTTTACAGTGCGAATCCTTTGTCATAATTGGATCAACAGTCTTGGTGAATTAGACCCTTAGTGAACTGGATCTACGGCTTCATTCGACTCTCTGCATTTTTACAATGCAAGTCTTTTAGTGGGGTAGTGCATGACAAAGGCATTGTCAACCTGTGTTGTCAGTGCTATTGTCAGCCTATGTTATTACATAGCAATTGGCGGATTATTATGTGTTGGCCAATTGCTAATTTATAATTGCAGGACGAAATAATTTATTATTTATTGAAATCCAACATCGTTGAACACAATGCACAAACTTTAGGTGTGGCGGGTTGGTCTTCCAGGGTAGTGAAGGGCTTGAATTATCTTTGTGTGGCAGTGGATGGAATACTAGGTCTGAGAATCAGTCTTTCAGTGGCAGTTAAGGTCAATATATCTCCCTGTGGCAGCGCATGGCATTCCATGGCTAAGGATCAGTCTCTCAGTGGCAGTAATGGTAGTTGTTGCAGAACTCCGACAATTTAATATTGCAGATTTGGAGTTGGGCAATCTGCTACTTACAATAGCTATTAGAGTACGCACTCTCAGAGGGAGACAAACTACAAAGTCAACTGTGAGTGAATCCATAAGAATTAGTTCAACTACAAACAACTCTGACGAGTACATACGTTCCCACTTATTCTCTTCTTGTTAAATTTTGCTTATTTCCACTATGAGTACTTCTCCTCATCTTTCTAAACCCCCCTCTAACAAAGGGAGACCAAGTAAAATTACCCTATAAATTCTTTATGAGTACATTGAATCTTTATAAAGATGAAGAGAAGAAAGAGAAAATTATTTTAAACTAGAAATAACTATAATGCTTGACAATAACCACAAATCATTAGAAAATTAAATACTCTCACTAGAGACTAGGCTCCAAGGAATGAAAGGTAGAATTCAAGAAATCAGACATAGCAAACAAGCAATGGTTAAAGAAAATGAAACTTTGAAAAATGAGATTAAACACCTACAAGAATAACTACATAATAACTCAGCCCTAAATATCACAGAGAATAAATTAGATATTAAACCCATAAAAGAAGAAATTAATAAACTAATTGTACTTGACCATGAGCACCACAAAAGAGCCTTACACCTTATAATTGTTGATATAGAAGAACAAAACAATGAAGAAACATTATAATTAGTTAAAAACAAGTAAAGACAAAATCGAAAATCCAAATAGCTTATCTCAGTGAAGCAATAAGGATACGAAAGATACTCGAGCATAAACATAGACTAATCTATAAGGTCATTTGTAATGACCATAAGTTAGATATACTTAGGAAATCCCCAAGCTTAAAAGGAAAGGGAATCTTCATAAATGAATAGCTCACCCCAGAGGACCAAGCTAAACTTAGGAAACAACTTCAAAAGGTCAAGGAGGCAATAAAAGAGGGGAAATGGGCTATCATTAGGAATAGAATTCTATTATTAAAGATAGAGTCCCAAACACGAATGATAAATAAGGAATAATATCAATCTGGATCCTCTTCTAGAACTGTCGTGGTTTTCCATGGTGTAAGGGTCCTATGTTAAGGTGGATCCCGAGTGATATTGATCTTATTCTTTTAGTTGAAACTTGGGAGCATGACGAATCTAGGTCCCTCCCCTTGATGGGTTCACTCTTTCGTCTTCCTAGGATAAGAAATACTCGAGGAGAATTTTTGGTGGTATAGCCTATTACATTAGTAACATTGTTTCCTCTTACATCCAACTTCATAAAACTGACCCCTTCAATATATACATTTGGATAGAGATCTTTGATTCTACAACCAATAGGATCTTCCTTGCAATCTTCTATTTCACCCCTATCAACTCTACATCTTGTAAGAAAAAAATAATGGATAAGAATTGTCCTTTCAATACCTTAGAAAAAGACATCTACAACCTAAGGAATGATGGAAATATCCTTTTTCTTGGGTACTTTTATGCTCAGACTGCTACTAACCAAGCTACTATTTTAAGTAACAGTTCAAACCCCGACCCCTTGTGGCTTGATGAGGATGGTCACTTAGCTAATAGATTCAAGAGAAAATCTGAAGACATAATCGAGAACTTATTCGGCACCAAGCTCCTCAAACTTTGTAGTTTCCATGACCTAATAATTTGTAATGGTATTAATAAATGGCCCCTCTCGAGTGAGATGACCTGTTTCCATGGGCTGGGTAGCAGCGTTGTGGATTATCTGATCTTTGACATCCATGTCCTGAACCATATTACAACCTTGAGCATATTAACGGGTATGAGCATGACTCTGACCACAGACCTTTGTCTTTATCCCTCAATCTTGGTATGCATACCACCCACATGTAGGAGAATAGTGAAAGAAAAAGTCACATTCACTTTGATAGAAGTAATGTCGACCTTTTCTTAAGGGATTTGGACAGGAATTTAGGTTCCCTGACTTATAATAACAACATTGATCAAATATATTACCATTTTACAACTACCCTTTCCACCGCCATTAGAAAATTCTATAATAAGACTTCATATAAGAAAAATAATAGAACTTCCATTCCTTGGTATAACAAAGATTGTAAAATTTCCAGGAAAGCCATTAGAGATGCCCCTAATGAAAGCATTAAGATCCAAAATATAAGTATATACAAAGCTCCCATCAAGAGGAAGAAGAGGTCATATATTAATAAGAGGCAAGAGCATCTTCTCCACCTTTCTAAAGTTGTGCCCAAAAAGTTTTGATGGAATGTGCTTGTTTATAAAACTAAAGATAATCATTCTATCCCCCTAGAAAATTGAGCTAACTATCTTAAGAAGTTGTATGACTCTCCAAACACCATGGGAACCATCTTAAACACTCCTATTAAGGATGATATTTTTTCTTTGGAAGATGTTGATTTTGGGATTAATAAGCTCACTAATGGGAAAGCCAAAGATATTAAAGGTTACCAAGCTGAGATCTTTAAAATGGGAAAATGTATCCACATTCCTCATCTCCACAAGCTTCTCAATTTGGATGTAAAGCATGGCTTCCCTAGGATCTGGATGCAAAGACTTATTGTGCCTATCTTAAAAAATGGGGACAAAAGCATTCCTTGTAACTACAGGACCATTATGATTAGCACATCCTAGCCAAGCTTTATGGGCTCATTCTAGAAAAAAATCTTAACCTTTAGCTTGAGAACCAAGGTAAAAGAGCTAAAGGGGAAGCAAGTTTTAGGAGACATCACTTGATCATCGACCACCTTTTCACCCTTGGAATCATCACGGAGGAATGTCACAATAGTAAAACCCATCGTCTTATGTTGTTTTGTGGACTTTAGAATTGCTTTCGACGTTGTCCCCTGAGAGAAGCTCTAGGAGAGGCTCGAAGAGATCATGGTTCCCCTTGAACTAAGGATTGTTGTGATTCGCCTCTATGAGACTATCATTGCCAAGATTAAGACCAATGAATGGTGGTCTAAATATATTAAGTGTAATATTGGGGTTAAGCAAGGTTGTCCCCTTTCCCCTAACCTTTTTGGTATTTACATCGATAAGCTAGAAGAGTGTCTAGATACTGCGGGCTGGAAAGGCACCGAGCTCACTGGTATTATCATTACTCTTCTCCTTTATGCTGATGATATCGTTCTTCTTGTAAGGAGCCATGATGACCTAGTCAAGCAGCTTAATACTCTACATGTTTACTTCTCCAAGATGGGTATGGCAGTTAATACCGACAAGACTAAATTCATGATCATTAAATCCAAAAACATCACCCATGGTAGTTTCGTTTATGATAACCATTGTCTTGAGGAGAGTTCTTCTTATAAATATTTGGGTATTGACTTTCCTCATCAGCTCAATTGGAATTATAGCATCGAGAAATGAATTATTGGAGGTTGGAAAGCTTATTATGAGCTTGAAAACAATTGTAAGTTAGTCGATCTTTATTTTTGGAGTAAAAAAAGGTTCCTCTTTGAGACTCTCATCACCCCTGTTATCTTATACAGATGTGAAGCTTGGGGGTACAGTATATCTAGGGAGACATGGAGAAAGATTGAGATGATCCAAAAGCAATTCAAATATATAACCTCAAGGTCAAGGTAAATACTCCCTATCTTATCCTCTTGATCGAAGCTAGTCTATTCCCCATTGAAAGTGTGACTATGTTTATATATATGATGTATAAGAAGAAACTTCGTAATATGGAATCCAAGAGGCTCCCAAAAATTGCTTCCACCTTTAGTTAAAATCCCCACCCGTGCCTCAAGCACGGGTGGCATCAGGATGCTCAGTCTTGGCTCCACTTTTGGGGGGATTAAGGAGGATATCATCATAGGAAACAAAGATAGTATCAAAGATACCATTAACTCTAATTTTAAGGACATGATGTTGGATTCTAAGGAGCTGGAGGGTAAAAGGAAGCTAAGGTACTATAAGGAGGTGATCAACCCCACCCTTGATAAAAAGAATTATCTCTCTATGTTGACTAGCACTAAGAGAAAATGAACATCGCTAGGATTAGAACTAATTCTCATGAGCTTGAGAGTGACATTGAGTAGTGGTCTACTTCCAAGACTCCCTGAGATGAAATAATTTTTTAGATTTGAGATACTAAGAAGGTGGAAGATGAAAATCACTTCCTTCTAGACTACCCGACTCTTGCCCACATCCGCTCTTAATTCCTTCTCATCAACCACACCTCCAATCATCTTGACTTATTAAGTCGTCCCAATTATAGCGACCTTAGAACGCTTCTTTCCTTTCTCTTTGATCACAAAAGCAAGATTTTGAAGAATGACAATTAGAATCTCTTTTCTTGAGGTCCGATAGACCACATTGGTCTTAGTGGACATTAATCGTCATAATGTTAAACATGTTAATTTATAGTTATATTTTTATCTTTATAGTGTATTATTGTAAGTAGAGACATAATTTTATTAGATAAATACTTTAATTAATTTTATTATGGAATATTTAAATTGTTTTATATATTAATATAGTTTGCATTTCAATTTGTGTTATATATCAATATATTTTTTATTTATAAAATATTATTTATGTTTAATTTAATTTTTATTAATAGTATCTATTATATTATATAAATTTATTGTATTGAAATTGTATTAATTAAATATGTTAATTTATATTTATATTTTTGTCTTTATAGTGCATTATTGTAAGTAGATACATAATTTTACGAGATAAATACTTTAATTAATTTTATTATGGAATATTTAATTGTTTCATATATTAATATAACTTTACATTTAAATTTGTGTTATATATCAATATTTTTACAGTGTGAGTCTTTTGCCTAATTGGATCGGTAGTCTTGGTGAATTAGGGTCTTGGTGAACTGGATCGACAATCCGTATAAGTCTAATATCAATGCCCTTGATAATAGATGATTGATCCCTATAGATTTCATCCGGTGCATTAATCACTTTGCATAGATTTAATATCAATGGTGACTGAGAAGAGACATGCTCGTACATATTTCCTTGTGAATAGATAACTTTAGACCAATTCTTACAATGTGAGTCTTTTTCCCTAATTGGATCGGTAGTGAGAGGGTGATGGAAGCTTTGACAATCATAGAAGGACAAGTTGATGAAGCAAAAACGGAGAGAAACACCATGATATGCCAACTAGAAGAAAAGGATGATGACATCACCAAGTTAAAATCAGAATTCACTTCTCTTAAGGCCCAATCATGTGAAGCAACTAAGATTAAGGAATAAATGGAGATCATACTATCAAAGAAGGATGAAGAATGCAAGAACATGAAGGAAGAAATTGTCTTTATTAAAAAGGAAGCTGACTTGCTGAACAAGAACTTGAAGAGTTCTCAAACCCTAGATGACATCCTAAGTCATCAAAGGTCTCCCCTTGATAAATCAGGTCTCGGCTATGTAGGTGATTCCTCAAGCAAAAATTATGCAAACCCTAATGCTTCAAACAACAAGGATGTGAGGAACTTTGGAAGAAATGTTGATGTTCCCAGTTCCAACAAAGGCAAGGAGAAGAATCAACAACACATTGAAAGAAATCCTACTCCAAGAAGACTTGAAAACGGTTTCAAGAATACAAAAGGAAATGAATATCATCAAATAATCCCAAGGAAAAAAGACTTTAGAAGTACATCAAGAAAACCTTCTTCATCGAGGCACCAAAGTATATTTCTTGGCTATTGTTATTCATGTACAAACTTTGGGCACATGGCAAAAGATTGTAGGTCATATCACAAAGATAATTATTATGGCCCCCGTCAATCTCCAAGAAGCAATTTTGCAAGAAGAAGTCATGAATTTTTAGACATGGACAATATAGAGTGCTTCAAGTGTCGTAACATTGGACATATGGCACGTGATTGTAACTTGAGATGGGCCCCTACACAAGCTAGAATCACACCAGAGAAAAATGTTACACAAGTATGGAAAAGGAAGCAAACACAATCTGGAAGTCTCTTGAACTCACCAGCCAGCAACACATGTTGTTGACAGGATGATGTCATCCTCGATATTCCAAGTATTTTATGGGGAGACTCTACCAAAAGGGAGATCATGCATACAGTTAGGGGGAACTTATGATGATTAGGCATTCTTGCAGAATCTATCCGTGAATGGGCCCTATGAAATCCTTGATGAGCAACATGGACAATCATCCTTTGATAGATCGTCTCGCGGAAGTAATTCCATTGAAGAACATGATCCCTTATTCATCCATGAGCTATTATTAAAGATCTCGTCCACTTGATCACTAATCTTTCATAAGGTAAAGAAGGTCTTGCAGGCAAGGGGAGTTGGTTCATCACATGAATGAATGTAAGCACATCTATCATGGACCACATTACCAGAAAGAAGAGCACCATGATAGGGGGAGCAACATACCCATGAAGATCTATTATTCATGAAGAAGAGAAACAACGTGATAGGGGGAGTACTTGGGCACCCTATTTGCCATTGATGTCAAAGGGGGAGAGCATGTTTAAAGGGAAAGAATATTGTCATCAATGACAAAGGGGAAGATTGTTGGTCAAAGTTGTCATTGATGTCAATATGGCATTGTGGAAGATAACTAAATCCTAATAATGCCCTAACCCTAAATTGCTTGGAAGCCCTAATCTAGAATTGGTTAAATGATAAAACCCTAATCCTTAGCCTAATAAACCCTAGTCCTTACCCTATCCTAAAATCCTAACCTTAGTTCTATCCTAATCCTTATACTTATCATTAATTATAAAACCCTAACCCCAATACATGGATACCTTAATAAAAATTCATTCTAAAAAGCTTTAACCCTATCCTTAAAAACAAATTCCTAATTCATAAATTATTAAACCTTAATTCATAAATTTCATAATTCCTAAAATATCTAAAATCCTAATTCCTTAATACTAAATTCCCACTCATAAAATTCCTAACATCCTAAAACTCTAGCATCTAAAAATAAATAAATAAATGAATTATTATTTTAAAAAAAACTCAAAATACGTTTTTCTGATTTTCCATTCCTTAATGTCTTACCAAAACAAATTTATTAATTTGAAATGAATTACTGAAACTTTTATAAAATGGCACGTATACTTTTTGCAAAAATAACATATTAAAAAAAAAGAGCTATATAACTTAACACTACATAACACTAGACGTTGTGCTCAGCTCCACGCATTACTCAACTCCACGTACACTCAGCGCCACGTATCATTCAACCTTCATGTCAGTTCTTCCATTAAGTCGGCTTCCTTATACCTTTAATCATTGGTGTAAAGGGTATATATATATATATATATATCATCGCTGAAATATTATTTTTGAAAGAGTACGTCCGAAAAGAACATTAAATCATGATCGAAGAATTGTAGCTTAAAAATAATGGTCTTGAATTTGTTAAGGGTGGTGATGCAGACCATTGAACTTTCTTGTGGCATCTTTAAAGAACAAAGTCACATAATTGAAGAAGAAGTCTGGAAAAGGATACATAATTGAAAGAGAAGTCTTGAAAAGGATACATAATTGAAAGAGAAGTTTGGAAAAGTTTCTTTATATAAGTATCATGAATCGACATTTATTTTCAACTCAACTGGAATTATAATATTGAGAAAAGGATAAGTATCATGAATCGACATTTATTTTCAACTCAACTGGAATTATAATATTGAGAAAAGGATAATTGGGAATTAGAAAGTTTATTATGGACTTTTAAACAAATGTAATTTAACAAATCTTTGGGCAAGGAGTAAAACAAAAATCCTCTTTGAGACTTTTATCATCCTTGTTATTTTATATGGACGTGAGGTTTGAGGTTGCAGTATATCTATAGGATCGTGGAGGAAGATTAGGCTTATCCAAAAACAATTTATAACCTACCACGTTACCATTAAAGGAAATACTCATCACTCTATCTTCTTGATTGAAGCTAGTCTTTTCCCCCTTGAAAGTATGGTTATAATTAGGATGAAAGAATCTATCACCTTTGTGATACTAAGAGGGTTGAAGATGAGAAGTACTTTCTCTTGGATTGCCAAGCTCTTACTCACATCTGTTCTAATTTTCAAAATATTTGCCATACTACCAACCTTCATGACTTGTTAAGCTAGTGGAAATTATGATGATCTAGGAACACTTCTCTCCCTTCTTTTCGATCAAAGAAATGAGATATTAAAGAATCTCAACTAATATCTTATGTTTTTAGGGTCCGATAGACCATATTAGTCTTAGTGGACGTTAATCATCATCACCATCACAATCATGGTGTTATACTTTTCTTGTCAAAATGGAAATAGTGATGTGAATTGAAAATTTCAGAAGGTGAAGGTGAAAGTGAGTATATATTCAAAATGGTTTAAATTATAATATTGTAAGAATATTTTTTATTTTTATTTTTTAAATTGAAATTTAAATGTGTTATGGTTAAATATAATTTTTTAATTTTAATATATTACACAGAACAATTTAAAAAATTCATATGTATTTAATTAATTTATTTATAAAATATTAATATAGTTTAAATTTATTCATTTTCATTTTATTATAGTATATTATACTTAATAAAATGTATAATTTTATTTATAAAACCGATGTAATAAGTGCTAAGTGAACTATTCAACAATGACGTAGAAATTAGTCGTTACGACTACTCCATGGAAATGGGCATATGTGAATGACTTCTTAATGAAGTTAAATCCAAAATATATCTAAAATATATTATGTTAATTTAGTTATATTAAATCTTTATTAATATATTTATTAGCTTACATAAATTTATTGGATTGAAATTATAATAATTGAGCATGTTAATTTTTATATATTTTTATTTTATAGCCATTATGTTAGAGACATATTTTATTAGATTAATACTTAAATTAATTTTATTATGGAATATTTAATTGCTTTTGACATCTTAAATGACCACGAACTTGACTTTGATCATAGGCCTTTACTTATAACTCTCAATTTTTTGTCATGGATAGAGTTCCCACAGAAAATAATACTTAGAGCCAAAAGAACTTAATATTTGATAGAAATAAAAACGATCTCTTTCTAAATGAATTAAAAACTAATTTTCTTCCTTTATCTAGTATAGACAACATAGAAGACCTCTATCATAATTTTACTACAACCCTCTCATATTCTATTAACAAATTCTCAAATTGAAGTTTCAAATAATAAAAGAAATAGCAAAACCAACCCATGGTATGACAAAGATTGTAAAAGTGCGAGGAGAGCAATTAAGGAAGCTGATGATGAATCTCTTAAAATGGACAAGATAAAAATAAACAAAGCCCTAACTAAAAGGAAAAAGAGGCAGTACATTCGTCAAAGACAGGAGAATCTCTTACACCTCTCTAAAGTAGCTCCTAAAAAATTTTGGAGGCAGATTCTGACTAGGAAGACTAAAGATAATAATAAAATTGCTCTTCACGATTGGAATTCCTATCTTAAAAAGCTTTATGAGTCTCCAAATGTCATGGATAATTTGGAAACTCTGCTCACAACGAAAGAAGTTTTCTCTTTAGAAGACATTAAGTTTGGGGTTAATCGCCTGGCTAATGGGAAAGCTAAGGACATTGAAGGTAACCAGGCGGAAATCTTAAAAATTGGAGATCTTGTCCTCATCCCCCACATCCACAAGCTTTTCAATCAAGCAGTGAAGCAAGGGTTTCCTAAACCTTGAACTGAGAGCCTCATTATCCATATTTTTAAAAGTGGGGATACAAATAACCCCTCTAATTATCAGACAATTATGATCAGCCCTCTCTTAGCCAAGTTATATGGTAATATTTTGGAAAAGAAGTTAAGCATATGACTTGAAAGTGAAGGTAAGCGGGCTAAAGGCCAAGCAGGTTTCAAAAGGCTTCACTCTACAAAAAACCACCTCGTTATGCTTAGGATCATTGCAGAGGAATGTCATAATGATAAATCCAATTTATTGTGTTGCTTTGTGGACTTTAGAAAGGCTTTCGATGTGGTTCCTAGATACAGACTTTGGAATAGATTAGAAGAGCTAAAGGTTCCCCTCGAGTTGAGAGTTGCCTCTATAAGGTTATATGATAATGTAATTGCCAAGCTAAAGAGCAATGAGGGGTGGTCGAAAGATATTAAGTGTAACATCTGAGTTAAACAAGGTTGCCTCCTCTCCCCTACCCTATTTGGCATTTACATCGATAAGCTCAAAGGCTATTTAGAGGAAACAAGATGTGATGGCACGATCTTAGCCGGAATAGTCATCATCCTTCTTCTCTATGCTGACGATATTGCTCTTTTTGAAAGGTGCCCATCTGATCTTGATAAGCAACTCAGGCTTCTTAAGGATTTCTGCTCTACCATGGGTATCACTGTTAACACTGACAAAACAAAAGTTATGATTATCAAATCCAAGGAGGACATTTATGCTAATTTTATGTATGACAATAATAACTTGGAGGAAGTGTATTCTTACAAGTACCTAGGAATTGATATTCATCACAAGCTCAACTAGAACCATAGCATTGAGAAAAGGATTAATGGGGGGTGGAAAACTTATTTTGGTCTTGAAAGTAATTGTAAAACGGAAAACCTCGTAATGTGGGATAAAAAGAAGTTCCTCTTTGAAACTTTAGTCACTCTTGTTATCTTATATGGCTGTGAGGTTTGGGGTTGCAGCGTCTCTAGAGAATCATGGAGAAAGATTGAGGAAATCTAGAAGCATTTTATAACTTATAACCTGAAAATTAAAAGTAATACACCCTATCCTATTCTCCTTATAGAAGCAGGTCTTTCACCTATTGAGAGTCTAGCTATGATTAGGTTTCTGTTGTACAAGCACAAACTCAATAACATAGACAATCATAGACTTCCTAAGCTAGCTTTAAATTCCAACCAAAACC
>APFE030904777.1:2938-56395 GCA_000404065.3 Pinus taeda
AGAGCAAGTTCAGTTGTTTCACTATCACTTTCATCTCTTCCATTTGGAAAGATAGCTGGAACATCAGAGGATAGCAAATTCATACCTGATAGTTCATCTTCATCTGATCCTGAATATGAAGAGCTTCTTATGCCTAATCCCCAATCAATTCTCCCACTGTCATAGTTCTTCTAAGATGTCTTCTTCTTCTTCGGTGCTCTCTTCTTAAGCTTCTTTCCCATTGTTCCACGGATCTCCTTCAAGCGATCAAGCTTCTTCAGAAGGACCTGCTCTGATACCAATTGTTGGAAATAATACCGAGAGGGGGGGGGGTGAATCAGTATTATCAGATCAGTAAAACTTTTTCAATTTCTTACTCAGATTCATATACGCTACTTCAGTTAAGGGTATCCGTGTGTATACGCGACTGTGTCTAAAGAAACTAGTGTATATCCAGATTATTTATAAGTCAGATAATCCATTACATGTTGATCTTTAGATAATACATCAGAACTTCATTGACCATATGAACAGTAAAAAGAAGCAATAAACAGAATAGATCATCACACACAAGAAGCACACATGAACACCATGATATAAGGTGGAAACCCAATGTGGGTGAAAACCACCTGCTGCAATTTGTTTCTATCTTCCTTTAATAAGAAACTTCTTTTACAATGTACTGGTGCAGTCCTTTACCAGTACGCAGGCTACAACCTACAGAGAGCTACAACCTTCTCTCATTCTCCAGCTTCTCCTGGAAGGGAGATACAACCCCCATAGTTCTTGTACTAGCTAAGATACTAGTACGTAGGCGCCGAACTACAATCTTCTCTCCTCCAGGTACCACGTTTCATCAAATTTTCATACTGGACCCATCAATATCATTGAAGCTCACAAACACTTAGCAACATCAATACCCAATACTGAAACTATGTCAATAAAAACAGTCACCACAACTCAGAGCAGAACCCTGAACTCTGCAACACTATTCAGAACCAACTGTATCATCAAAATCATGCATTAAAGTGCATACGCTACTCGGACAAACCGAACCCACGTACATACGCGCTTTTACCAAAACCAACCCGTGTATAGATCTATAAATATTCAATCATGACTTGCAGTGATTTCAACCTTAAGTTATACCCAGTTCAGAACATTACTTGCGTCAGTATACAGATCTAGAATAAACATAATCAATCATATAGAGATAGTTCATTTCAAACCATTTAATCCCGATCTATCCTTAGATCTTGTTCTCCATCAACTTGTGAGATCCCTCCTTAGCTTAGATCAGGAAACCCATAACTTGCATACTGGATCTCAGCCTTCATCAGATATTCAAGACTTTCTCAATACCCTTGCCTAATGATCTTCTTCTCCTTTTATAGTCTTAGGCCTTGCTCAATACCATGGTCCAAAACCATAACAAACCAATACCATCAACTCAATACAAGGGATCAACACGTCTGTCGAGATGCCATGGTCCAAAAACCATAGGTTCAAATTCCAAGGACTAACCGCCACGGACCAAACGTAAGTTTTCCAACATATACACACTTTTCCTTGCATGAATGTGCATGCATACGCATACGCGACTTCTGATCAACAATCCCACGTGTATACAGATTTTTGTATATAGAGAACTTGCGATTATAACCTGCGTGTATACCCTACTTGGTATATAGCGAACCTGCGTATATACGCGACTTGGTACATAGTGAACCTGCGTAAAACCTGCCTCTGTATGTGACTTGGTATATAGTGAACCTGCATGTATACTCAGCTTTCTTCATTCTTTGTAATATAATCATCAATTCTTTGCTACTGACCTACTGCACTATAATCTGTCATCTTGCCATCAAGGACAACACTTGTATGATAATGCTGACATCCATGTCATTCATTTATTTCATGATCAGTTGAAACTATGCTTTTTCCTATATGCTACATTGAATTCAAACATTGTTTCCAAACAAATGACGACAAGATTTCAGAAAATGAAAGAGTTTTTTTCTTCCAACATCCTCATGTACAAAACCTTCTCTCATTTTTATAACATCTATTATGGTTTGGGATTTACCGATGATGCTTTGTAGACATATTTTCCCAAATTTTCCTCTTTAGTCATACTTTTGCAAAACATATTGTGGCCAATCATAGATGACCCTTGAGCAACTAGAAGAGGTTTATGTTCCTAATATTCCAAAGTACAATAACCTACTTCATATTTTACATATGTTATAAAATTAGAGATACATGTACATATATACAACCTATTTTTCAGACTGTGCAAAGTCTTGTTTCAATCACCTTTTGGAAGAGAATATTGGGAATAGCTAGAGCTCAATTTTGGGAAATTGAGACATTTATCTCAATAATATATTTATCTACAATAACCTCTCTCATGTTTTACAGATCTATCTTGAATTGAGATTAACAAAGGGATGAATGGACCCTATTTTGTAGAATTACGGGAGGAAAATGCTCAAAAAGAGTTAGCCACCTCATTAACTAAGAGTTGCAATCAAATTCGAATTTCTCTTCCTTGTCAACAAAAATCCATAATGATAGTGCCAAGTAGATACACTAGTTTTTAATGTCCTACATTTTATTTCTATTTGTGCAAAACAGTTTAGGATATTTGTAAAAAGATCTTGAGATTTTTATCAAGATATTTTAGTTTAGAATTTGTATAAATACTTCATAATTTGAAGTAAGAAAGGGTTGGAATTAGTTGGATGTTTGGCTATTGATCAGAGACACTAGTGTAATCAATATTTGGCAGAATTTAATGAATGAGTTGCAGCTATTTTGATGGAATACCTGTGGTATGGAATTTTGACTTAGTTTCTTCTTATGTTGCATACTTTTGAATGTTTTGTACTCCCATATTTCACTTCACTTCTATGATATGTTTATTTTCAAGTTGATGAGAAAAATACATCTTATATGCTCTATTTTGGGGAAATCTTCATATTTAGTTTAGAAAGAATACATGCCTGTCTTTCTCTTTCTAGCACCTCATCAATCTTATCCATCTCACTCCATAACCTTAAATTGTTTGAGTGCCTACCTACCTTGCTCCATCAAATGTCTACAATCATACCCTCATTTTCCCTGACTTAGTATTTTTGACCTAATCCTCTTCCAAAAACCCCACCACATCAAATCAAACACCCTCTTCTCTTTACATCTAGCCTAAAGCCCTAAACTATCCAACCCTCTTGGCTGTGATACTTTGGAGAGAGCCCTCTCCAGCTTGGTAGGGCTAGCTACCAAGTCAATGTTGGGTTGTGTTATATTCTTTCCACAACTAGCCTACATAGTTAACCAGGGGGTTAGAAAGGGGGTGAAGCCCCACCTACGTTGTGTCGATTGCGTAGCGGGCAGAGTCACAGGGGATTTGAGGGGGTGCAGGTAACCCCACTCTAAGGGGTCTAGGGTAGCACCCCAGAAAATTTTGGTTTTGGACCCTATGTTAGGTTGGGCGGACCTACCTATGGTTTTGTGCATGATTTTCGTACATGGTTTTGGACGCGATGGTTTTTGGTTCATGGTATTGGATGCTTCGAAATGTATAAATATGTATTGCAACATTGAAAGGAACATAATGAGAAATTGAGCTGGTAGTCCTGATTTTTGGATCCAGGGGAAATCTCTGTGTATATGTGTTTTATGTGTTATTATCTCACATTGTTTATTTTCTGTGTCTTAGAATTCATATGCAGGTAATTTCTGTATAGGGTTAAAACCTACAGTCAAAAGGTTGGTCTGTGGTTACCTCAACTGGACTCCTTCTCAGCCTTGGAGATCCAGAGGAGTGATAACATACTGGTGTTGTTCCCAGGGATGAAAGCTCTATCTTCCCTGGGAAAGAACAACAATGACTTAGAACCGATTGTTGATGGTGGACAACAGTTGGACACAAGAAGGTTGAATCATCCACCTGGCAACTCCATTGTTCAAGATCCCAAGCTTCAAAGTTTAGAGTGACTTCACTGCCAAAGAATCCAGATTTCAGAGCATTGATGATAATCACCAATGACAGGGTATGTGGGAAATCCTTTATCTGGGGAAATATTACTAACCTTAAGGAATGAGTTAGCAGAATTTCAGATTGATCAGATTTTCTCAACATCAGTATTTTGTTGTTTCAAATCCAGCCAACTCACACGTGAAGGTAAAAATTGTTTTCTTGGTTTTGTTGCTGAAAAGATTAGAAAATGAAATTGAACTATTGGATGTTCAAATTGAATCATATGATTTCCAAGATCCTAAATTGTTCTTGGAAACTCTCCCTCCTCTGAAAGAAAAAAAGGTAAAGCTTCCCTTGGATGGTTGGATTGAAGGATGTTTTGATTTACCACAAGGTTGTGACAATCTCCAGCCGAGAGAATATGTTAATGAGTTGAGGCAACAGATAGAATCTAGTTTTTATGATCCTATAGTAGCATATATGGAATATTTTCTTAGGTTGAATGACAAACCATATTTCCTTTTACAGAGCCAGATGTATTATGTGTATATATTGCTGGTACAATTTCCAATTATGTTCTGGTTGAAGCACCGTCAAACAACCTCATCATTACAACAGGTGCTTGATTGATTGATTTGGAACTTTAGTATCAATTGATTCAGTGATTTTGTAGTAGATTAGTGTAGGATAAGTGTGCAATAAACTTGTTGGACAAGCATCCTTCAGCATCTAGTTTACAGTTTGCAGGTTGTGTGTTTTCAATGTTCAGCTTGGTTGTAAGTTTTTTACCTTATTGGCCCACATGGTTAGGCACTTGGTCTATAGTGCTATTGACACCTCCAAGGTGTTTCCATCCCCAATAAGGCCGATGTTAGAGTCAGTATTTGCATACTTCCATCAGTGATCAAAACTCCTCTTTTCATATTCATATTAGGGTCTCGCTCAGAAATGTTTGTCATTCCACCTAGGTCCTCATTCAAAAATTTACTCACTGATGGTAGCCCTAGTAAAAAAACCTCACTCACCTACACTCCATCTACCTCCCTTGACCTTTTCTCATGCACTCCTAGTTATGTTACCCTCCATTCCCTCACTGCCATGTCATCTTCTGCATCCACGTCACTCATTTGTCTCATGATCAGTCGAAACTATGCTTTTTCCTATACACTACATTGAATTAAAACATTGTTTCCAAACCAATGAGAACGAATTTTCCAAAAATGAAAGAGTCTTTTTGTTCCAACATCCTCATGTGCGAAAACCTCTCTTAGTTTTCTAACAGCTATTATGGTTTGGGATATACAAATGACGCTTTGCAAACATATTTTCCCAAATTTTCCTCTTTAGTCATACTTCTGCAGAACATATTGTGGCCAATCAGAGATGACCCTTGAGCAACTGGAAGAGGTTTATGTTCCTAATATTCCAAAGTACAATAACCTACTTCATATTTTACACATATATTATAAAATTAGAGATACATGTACATATTTACAGCCTATTTTTCAGACTGTGCAAAGTCCTATTTCAGTCACCTTTTCACAGAGAATATTGGGAACAACTAGAGATGAATTTTTGGGAAACTGAGAGAAATTTATCTCAATAATATATTTATCTACAATAACCTCTCTCACATTTTACAGATCTATCTCGGATTGAGATATAAAAATGGATCAATGGACCCTATTTTGCATAATTACGGGAGGAAAATGCTCAAAGAGAGTTAGCGACCTCATCAACTAAGAGTTGCAATCAAATTCGAATTTCTCTTCCTTGTCAACAAAAATACATAATGATAGTTCCAAGTAGATACATTAGTTTTTAATGTCCTACATTTTATATCTATTTGTGCAAAACAGTTCAGGATATCTGTAAAAAGATCTTGAGATTTTTATCAAGATATTTTAGTTTAGAATTTGTATAAATACTTCATCATTTGAAGTAAGAAAGGGTTGGAATTAGTTGCATGTCTAGCTATTGATCAGAGACACTAGTGTAATCAGTATTTGGTAGAATTTAATGAAGGAGTTGCAGCTATTTTGATGGAGTACCTGTGGTATGGAATTTTGACTTAGTTTCTTCTTATGTTGCATTTGTTTGAATGTTTTGTACTCCCATATGTAGGAATTTATAGGGTAAGTTCCTCAGACAGAACACCAAAGGACACCGCTCACAAATAGATCATAGATAAATACACCAGTATTCTTGACCTGGTTAAAACCCTCAAAGAGGGAAACAGTCCACGCCCTGAGCCAATCCGGCCACTTCAGCGAATTTATTAATAAAAGAATGAAAATTTACATAAGCTTCTCTCATGAATAGTTAACATACAAATGACCCTCCATGCTCTTTAAATAGTGATCATGGACCAATCGGGTGCTAAGCCACAGATCAAGTGTCGGTAATACCGAGGAGAGAATGAACCGTCAGATCACTTCATTCTTGAACATATCATGATTGTCAGATTGTAAGTTACAAAAGTACATAGTAAAGAAACACACTTTACTTAACTCTACACTAGACCAAGTTATAATTAACTATTTCCTATATGTCGAAATATCTTGACATCCCCTCTTAAGAAAAACTTGGGATAGGATTGAAGGATGTACAAATATGACACAATAGGAGGAGGAAGGAGGCACTAAAGCCTATCCCCCCTTAGTGACAACCTCTATGAGAGCCTTTGTAAAGATGTCTACAACTTGATCATCTGTTGAACAATATTGCACTTCAAGAACATGTTCATGAATGAGCTTTTTGGTGAAGTACATGTGTAGTTCAATGTGTTTGTTGTGCTGATGTTAGACTAGATCTTTGCATAGTTGAATGGCACTTTGATTATAACACCAAAGTGTAGTCGGATGCTACTGCTGAAAGCCAAACTCTGAGAGGATCTGACAAAGCCACATGGCCTCCTTACTAGCTTCTACGGCACCACAATACTCTGCTTCTACTGAAGAAAGATAAATGGCACTTTGTTTCTTACAAGCCCATGTAATAGGTTCTAAACCAAGAGTGAACACATAACTTACAGTAGACTTCTGATCATCAGGGTCACCAGCCCAATCGGAATCAGTGAAACCAACCAATAGAGATGATGCTTCTGCACTGTAATGAATCCCAAACTGAATTGTACCTCGAACATAATGAAGTATTATTTTAGCTACTTTCCAATGACTTTCATGTGGGTTTTGCATAAACCGAGCAATAAGACTAAAAACAAAGGAAAGATCAGGACGAGTATGGGTCAGATACAAAAGTTTTCCTACAAGTTGATGGTATAAGGTAGCATCATTTTCAGGGGAAGTACAAGTGACTGAAAGTTTGGCTCTAGACTGAAAGAGAGAAGGGGATGGCTTATAGTCTTCCATGTGAAAATGGCGTAGAAGATCATAGGCATACTTGGACTGGGAAAGGGAAATAACTTCCTAGGATTGCAAGACTTAAAGACCAATAAAATAACACAAGTGTCCTAAGTCTGTCATTTCAAACTTCTTTTAAGGCTAGACTTCACATGGTTTATAAGGTTTGGATCACTACCAGTAAGGATAAGATCATCAACATAAAGAACAAGAATTATAAGAGACTTGCCCACTTTCTTGGTGTAGACAGTATTGTCAAAATGACACCTAGAAAAGCCGATTTCTAAAAGAAAGATATCCATTTTGGCATACCAAGCCTGAGGGGCTTGCTGAGACCATAAAGGGATTTCTTAAGCCCACATACAAAGCTAGAATATGTTTGTATAAAGCCAATATGTTGTTCCAGATAGATTTATTCATGCAAGTCCCCATGCAAGAAGGCAGATTTAACATCCATCTGATAGACTTCCCATTTGAAAGAGGTAGCACGGGAGAAGGTTTTGGTATAGTCAATGCCTTCCACTTGTGAAAAACCCTTAGCAACAGGATGAACTTTATTTTATCAACTTTTCCATCTGGTCCATGCTTGGTTCTATAAACCCATTTGCATCTAACAAGTTTTTGTCCCTTTGGTAGAGGAACAAGATCCCATGTATCATTTGCCACTAATGAATGATATTCTTCATTTATGTCTGTCTCCTAATATTGATGGCCTAAAGCTTCTACAAAGGTTTCAGGATCATAATTCGCTAAAGCTTGAGCCAGTAAAGAAGAGGCTCTATCAAACTCAGAATGTGTACGTCACTGATATGTAGGATACCGATAAGAGCACCTGCTGCATCTCGAGTAGCATGGACCCATTTTGGAAGTTGAGGAGCTGAAGGAGGATCCTGAGAAGGTGGGGGAGGATTGTCATCCTCACTGTCATCATCTGAAGAAGAAATGTTTTTAGAAGTAGAAGGGATATAGAGAGGTGGCACACCTACCGAACTAGGCTCGCAGCAAACTTTAGATCTCTTCTAATGATAACATTTTTGGACTTAAGTGGAATAAGTCTATATCCTTTGACATCTTCAAAATAGCCAACAAAAATACATTTTTCACTCTTAGGTTCTAAAGTTTTATGTTTCTTATCTGGAATATGGGCCCATGCTTCACTTCCAAAAACACAAAATTGACTTACATCTGGTTTAATTGAGCTCCATGCTTCTTCTGGAGTGATATTCTTTAAAACCTTAGTAGGAATGCAATTTACTATGTAATTTGCATAGTTAATTGCTTTTGCCCAAAAATTAAGACTAAGCCTTTTAGATTTAAGCATGCAATTAGCCATTTCCTTTAAGGTGTGATTCTTCCTTTTAGCTACAACATTTTGTTGTGGAGTATATGGAACAGTATGTTGCATCTAAATTCCATTCTCATTGCAAAAGTTGATGAATTTGTTGTTAACATATTCTCCACCATTTTTAGATCTTAGCTTAAGAATTTCATGTTCATATTGTTTTTCAACAAAGGCCTTAAAGGCCAAGAACATGTTAAATACTTCACTCTTGAGTTTTAAGAAGTATATCCAAGTGCATCTGGGGAAATCATCAATGAAAGTTAAGAAATACTTGTAGCCAGAGAATGAAACAACTGGAAGTGGACCACATAAATCACTATGCACAAGATGTAAAGGGGTTGAGGCATGCCAAGGGGCATGTTTTTCAAAACTATCCCAATGATGTTTTCTGAGTACACATCTAGAACAAACACCATCTATGCAAGATACCATTGGAAGACATGTCACCATATTTTCTTTACATAGATTCTGAAGGGAGCGATAGTTTAAGTGACCAAATCGCTCATGCCAAAGTTTGCTCACTTCATCATTATGAGCAAAAAATACTGAGGAGAGATTTGATGACCCAAAGTTGTCAAACTTATACAACCTTGTAGAATCATCAGCATTGCCAGTAGCTAAAATCTGTCTTGGATCTCTTAGGTCCTTAATTACAACATAGTGAGGTGAAAATTCAACGATTTTACCTTCACCTGAATGAGTTATCTGATATAAAGATAGAAGGTTGTAGGATAAGCTTGGAACACATAATAAATCATTAAATTGACCATTTTCTAGATGAACAGTTCCAGTCCCTACGACACTAAGAGATCTATCATCACCAACATATATATTTTTGGTGTTACAATCATTTAAAGAAGAAAACAAGGCTTTGTTTTTGGCCATGTGATAAGAAGCTCCAAAATCAATGAGCCACTCATGAGAATGAGAAGAAGAAGATACATTGTAGGAATTTACAAGGTAAGTTCCTCAGACAGAACACCAAAGACACTGCTCACAAACAGATCATAGATCAATACACCATTGTTCTTGATGTGGTTAAAACCCTCAAAGAGGGAAACAGTACACGGCCTGAGCCAACATGGCCACTTTAGGCAATTTATTAATAAAAGAATGAAAATTTACATAATCTTCTCTCGTGAACGGTTAACCTACAAATGACCCTCCATGCTCTTTAAATAGATGTCATGGACCAATCAGGTGTTAAGCCATGGATCAAGTGTTGGTAATACCGAGGAGAGAATGAACCGTCAGATCACTTCATGTCTAGAACATATCATGACCATCAGATTATAAGTTACAAAAGTACATAGCAAAGAAACACACTTTACCTAACTCTACACTAGACCAAGTTATAATTAACTATTTCCTATGTGTCGGAATATCCTAACACCATATTTCATTTCACTTCTATGATATGTTGGTTTTCAAGTTGATGAGCAGAATACATCCTATATACTATGTTTTGGGGAAATCTTCATAGTTTGTCCCTTATCTTCAGTTTAGAAATAATACATGCTTGTCTTCCTCTTTCTAGCACCTCATCAGTCTTATCCATCCCACTCCATAACCTTAAAGTGTTTGAGTGCCTACCTACCTTGCTCCATTAGATGTCTGCAATCATACCCTCATTTTCCTTGACTTAGTCTTTTTGACCTAATCCTCTTCCAACAACCCCACCAAATCAAATCAAACACCCTCTGCTCTTTACATCTAGACTAAAGCCCTAATCTATCCAACCCTCTTGGTTGTGATCCTTTAGAGAGATCCCTCTCCAGCTTGTTAGGGCTAGCTACCAAGTCAAAAGGTTGGTCTGTGGTTACCTCAGCTGGACTCCTTCTTAGCCTTGGAGATCCGGAGGAGTGATAACATAATGGCTTCATTGCCGAGGATGAAAAATCTATCTTCCCCAGGAAATAATGACAATGACTTAGATCTGGTTGTTGATGGTGGACAACAGTCAGACACAAGAAGGTTGAATCATCTGCCTGGTGACTCCATTGTTCAAGATGCTGAGCTTCAAAGTTCAGAGCGACCTCACTACCAAAGAATCCAGATTTCAAAGCATTGATGATAATCATTGATGACAGGGTATGTGGCAAATCCTTTATCTTGGGAAATATTACTAACTTTAAGGAGTGAGTTAGCAGAATTTCAGATTGATCAGAATTTCTCAATATTAGTATTTCATTGTTTGAAATCCAGCCGACTCACACGAAGTAAAAATTGCTTTCTTGGTTTAGTTGCTGAAAGATTAGAAAATGAAATTGAACTATTGGATGTTCAAATTGAATCATATGATTTCCAAGATCCTAAGCTGTTCTTGGAAACTCTCCCTCCTCCAAAAAAAGAAAAGGTAAGGCTGCCCTTGCATGGTTGGATTGAAGGACGTTTTAATTTACAGCAAGGATGTGACAATCTCTAGCCAAGAGCATATGTTAATGAGTTGGGGCAACAGATAGAATTTGGTTTTTATGATCCTATAGCAGCATATATGGAATATTTTCTTAAGTTCAATGACAAACCATATTTCCTTTTACAGAGCCAGATGTATTATGTGTATATATTGCTGGTAGAATTTCCAATTATGCTCTTGTTCACACACTGTCAAATAACCTCATCATTACAACAGGTGCTTGATTGATTGATTTGGAACTTTAGTATCACTTGAATCAGTGATTTTGTAGTAGATTAGTGTAGGATAAGTGTGCAATAAGATTTTTGGACAAGCATCCTTCAGCATCTAGTTTATAGTTTGCAGTGTGTGTGTTTTCAGTGTTCAGTTTGGTAATAAGTTTTTAACCGTATTGGCCCACATGGTTAGGCACTTGGTATACGATGTTCTTGAGACCTCCAAGGAGCTACCATCCCAATAAGGCCAATGTTAGAGTCAGTATTTGCATACTTCCATCAGTGATCAAAACTCCTCTTTTCATATTCATATTAGGGTCTCCCTCATAAATTTTTGTAATTCCACCTAGGTCCTCATTCAAAAATTTACTCACTAATGGTAGCCCTAGTAAACAAATCTCACCCACCTACACTCCATCTGCCTCCCTTGACATTTTCCCATGCACTCCTAGTTATGTTACCCTCCATTCCCTAACTACCATGTCATCTCCCACATCCACGTCATTCATTTGTCTCATGATCAGTTGAAACTATGCTTTTTCCTATATGCTACATTGAATTCAAATGTTGTTTCCAAACCAATGAGGACAAATTTTTAGAAAATAAAAGACATTTTTTTTTCCAAAATCCTCATGTACAAAAACCGCTCTCATTTTTCTAACAACTATTATGGTTTGGGATATACAAATGACACTTTGCAGACATATTCACCCAAATTTTCCTGTTTAGTCATACTTTTGTAGAATATATTGTGGCCAATAAGAGATGAATCTTGAGCAACTGGAAGAGGTTAATGTTCCTAATATTCCAAAGTAGAATAACCTAATTCATATTTTACACATATATTATAAAATTAGAGATACAAGTACATATTTACAGCCTATTTTTCGGACTGTGCAAAGTCCTGTTTCAATCTCCTTTTCGCAGAGAATATTGGGAATAGATGGAGATGAATTTTGGGAAATTGAGAGACATTTATATCAATAATATATTTATCTACAATAACCTATCTCACATTTTACTGATATTTCTCGGATTGAGATATACAAAGGGATGAATGGACCCTATTTTGCAGAATTACGGGAGGAAAATGCTCAAAGAGAGTTAGCCACCTCATCAACTAAGAGTTGCAATCAAATTTGAATTTCTCTTCCTTGTCAACAAAAATCCATAATGATAGTGCCAAGTAGATACATTGTTTTTAAATTCCTACATTTTATTTCTATTTGTGCAAAATAGTTTAGGATATTTGTAAAAATATCTTGAGATTTTTATCAAGATATTTTAGTTTAGAATTTTTATAAATACTTCATCATTTGAAGTTAGAAGGGTTGGAATCAGTTGGATGTTTGGCTATTGATCAAATACACTAGTGTAATCAATATTTGGTAGAATTTAATGAGTGAGTTGTAGCTATTTTGATGGAATACCTATGGTATGGAATTTTGACTTAGTTTCTTCTTATGTTGCATATGTTTGAATGTTTTGTACTCCCATATTTCACTTCACTTCTATGATATGTTTATTTTCAAGTTGACGAGTAGAATACATCTTATATGCTCTGTTTTGGGGAAATCTTCATAGTTTGTCCCTTATCTTTAGCTTAGAAATAATACATGCTTGTCTTGCTCTTTCTAGCACCTTATCAGTCTTATCCATCTCACTCCATAGCCTTAAAGTGTTTGAGTGCCTACCTACCTTGCTCCATCAGATGTCTGCAATCATACCCTCATTTGCCCTGACCTAGTCTTTTTGACCTAATCCTCTTCCAACAACCCCACCAAATCAAATCAAACACCCTCGGCTCTTTACATCTAGCCTAAAGCCCTAATCTATCCAGCCCTCTTGGCTATGATTCCTTTGGAGAGAGCCCTCTCTAGCTTGGTAGGGCTAGCTACCAAGTCAAAAATTTTGTCTATGGTTACCTCAGTTGGACTCATTCTCAGCCTTGGAGATGTGAAGGAGTGGTAACAGTTACTCTAGTACAATAAAACATGTACTATCAAAGAAAACTACTTCTAGCCTATAGGTGATATAAATCCTCAAGCAATCCCATATCTACTATTTTAGATGACCTTCCAAAGAAATTCTTACTTGATGGAATCTCATCCCTGCAAGAAGAGTTGTCGAGAGAAAGGTGGGGTAGAGGACCAAATTCTTCCCGCAATCAACCCTATAAGGTTTTTTCCTAAGCTTGGTCACTACAGTTACCTTCTTCCCACGAGGGCAGTCGAGTCTTGAGCTTCTTGGTAGTCAGCCACTATATGAAATTCCCCGCCATGGGTTGGGTAGACCCAAGGAGAACTGCTCACACGATGACCTATCTTAACCCCCTTTGGATCAGGTTTCTGACGCATTCTGACTTTGACCATGGGATGGTAAAGGATTTTAAGCTCCCTAATATGTCAACTTCTATGTTTCAATGAAAGTGACCAATGGGTGTTATTGGAAGCCTATCCCACCAACCCTACACCTACACTACAAATATTGTTTGGCACTGATGCCCAAGTGGGCTTAATCTATGTGTGTTGATTTATTAAGGTGTAGTGTTTCAAGTCTTGGCTTTTCGGTGTTAACCAAGCTCACATTTGCTTAAGGTGTGAGTGTGTGAAAATGATGTGTCAAGTGGATGAGTTAATTAAGCATGTTTCATGATGCCATATGATGCTGAAAGTAAAATGTTGAAATATTGTAAATAAATCTGAGAATTATAGAAAAATAAACAGGCAATCATGCACACAAAACCCCACCCACAAGGACTACTAAGCAGCTAAGCAAGAGAAGGTAAACAAGAAACTCAAAGACACAAAAATAGACCAAAAATATCTAATGTCAAGGGACTGGAATCTAAAGGCTTTAATCTACTGTAAATGATGCAAACAAACAAAAAAATCAGAAGTGAAAAACACTACAAAGGACAGGTGTGAAGCTCAAAGACCTAGGATGCTCAAGGGGATCCTAAGGAGAAAAGGAAAACCCAAACTCTAAAGGGAGAAAAGGTAAAATAAACCTATCCAGAAGATCTAAAAAGTAATGGATCAGATTTGAAAAACAAAGGCTGAAAATGTTGAAAATCCTAGACTCCTCACTCAATAAATCTCTTCCTAAAAATGTGGAGGTGCACTATAAACCCTAGGGGGCTTTTTCCTTTCTCAAAGAGACAAATAAAGTGGATCTAGGACTAAAGTAGACTAGAAAATAGAGATTTAGTACCTGAACTAGTCTGTAGACAACACTCTGCGAAAATCTGTAAAAAAATTTGAAAATTTTCTGGAAAAGGTACAAAACACAAGTACTGACCTGTTTCTGAGGAAAACATAGATTTCTAGCCAAAAAGTGTGCTCTGCAACTCACTTATGGGGCTGAAAAGTGTTCTCTATTCCTGAGATTCTCAATTGGCAGATCTGAGACATATTTGGCCATCTCATGCTCCGTTGGTACCTATGACTTGTGCAAAAGACCATAAACCGAACAGAATCCGAAAATTTGACAAAATAGGGTTTCATACTATAAATAGAAATTGAGAGGCTAAAAATATGTGAAGAAAACCCTGAAATTTTCTAAAACTTCAGTAACCCAAGAACGATGTTATTACACCAGTGTAGTCGCCATTTGTTAGTGTGAAAATTCTTTGAAGGTGTACCAAAAATGCATCACTTAAGTCACTAGGTGACAAGTGACCCTAACAACAAGTTGATGGTCATTGTCGTCTTATATCTAAAATAGAAATAGAAAACCTGCAGCAAAATAAGATATAATCCAAAACAGAAAGCAACGATATAAAGTATCTAATATAATAACCCAATTGGAAAGACTATTTTAAATGAATAAATCTTGTATTGATAACACCTGGTGAAGGATATCTATAGATTGGTCTACAATCCCCCCTCCATGGGATGGGTCCTTTGATATCCTTGATGCTTCAGAAACTGATTCTCTCTCTCAATGTGTGAAAAACCCAAACAAAAGTGAAGAACTCAAAAGGGGAGCTCAAGAAAAAGGACGATAATGTTGACAATGATAACGATCATGGTGAAGAATGAATGAAAAACCATCCTTTATATAGAAAAGTATGGAGTTAATATTGAAAATGGAGAATAATAAAATATTATTAACCATATTTGGATATAACTACTTGGAATACTTTATTATATTTATTGGAGAGCGAAAAAGTATTTAAAATGGTTAAATACCTTTATTTAGAAATAATTAACAAATAAAATGATTTATTAATTATTTTGCGAGAAACAAGAAAAGTGTGCAATCAAAATAATTATTAAATAGTGATTTAATAATTATTCTAATAACAGGAATAAGGAAATTTAAATAAATAATGATTTATTTAAATATTCCAAAGGGATTTAGTTAAAAGTTAGAAGGAACAATTATTCAAATAATGATTTAATAATTATTCCTAGAGAAAATTAAATAAATAATGATTTATCTAATTATTCTCATGGGGTTTTTTTATTTAAATCAGAAAATAATTGAAGAAAAGTGGTTTACTAATTATTTCCATAGTGAAAGTGATTTTACTATGGTAAAATTAAATCTGCATGGTGTATTTCGATCCACTAGTGAGAAATGGCTATGTGGTCATTTTTTTGTGATAGTATTAAGCATGTCAATTTCTACTACTTTTATTTGAAGTTGTCTTTGCAGATCCCTTATGCTTGGCTGCTTCTCATTCATACCATAATACTCAATAAATTCACCTTCAAGTGTAACTTCCCTTTCTTCCAATTCCTTCACCAGATTCCTTAAGCTATTGAGTTCAGCTAAGTTATTATCCATGGTAGTGTCATATGATAATCTAGCCTTCTCACAGTTTGTCTCGGTAAGGCTTCCTTTTTTAGATGTGAACTCCAAAATGCTTGATAATAGGTCTTCAAATTCAGGTAAGAGGACTTGTTCTCTATCTGATAAGCTCTTACTAATCAAATATGGGTTGATGACATTGTTAACTCTTTTGAATTCCTCTTCTTCCTCCTGTAAATAAATAAATAAACATGCACAGATTGTATTGTAATTTCCAGTCAAAAATATATATTTTTAGAGAATACTCATCAAATCATTTTAGTTTTCACAAATATTAGGTTATAAATCCCAAATGGTTAAGAATGAACATACTTCCTCTTTCTGTGCTAAATCGAAATCATTGTGTGCATCTAAGTCTTCCTTCCACTCTTCATTTTGTTGTTCCTTTTTGTCTTCACTTTCTAGATCTACATCACAAGAGAAAATCAAAGCCCATCCTTAAATCTATTCACAATAAAAATGAAATACTTAAATATCTAGGTGTGATGTCTTCATATTTCATGGTAAATCTAAATCAAGCAATCCCTTTATAAATGACAAAATCAAAACCTTGCTCAAAATTTGGAAATTTGGAATAATTCAATAATGAGTATGCATAACAAATGGATGAAGAATTGCGAACCTACAAAATTGTTTGAACATTGTTGCTTTCTCTTGAGATGTTGAAATGTGTACACTTCTATAGAAAAAGTGATAGCGAGGGCTACCATCACCAACATATGTACATAGTATTTACCTTGAACTCAGTCTCGACCATATACTCGAGCATCTTTACTGGAAACACAATTTTAGGTCCCTCAATCAGCTAATGCAATCTTTTGTTTGTGGATGATTTCTTAGTGTATTGTTGCAAATGACATAAAGCTTGCCTTAATGCTAACAACTCTTAATGAAGGTAATTAGTGTAAGAAAGAGATGTTATCAAAACCAACCAATGCATCTTTGACAAATAGAATGATCCATCTTTTTTAATAAAAGTTTAAAATGGAAGTTACTGTAAGAAAAATAAAAGATTTTGTGTAGGATTTGGATACAAATGAGACGTTCAAACATTCTAGGAGAATGAAGTGACCCATATTGTCATTGGATTGAAATGACATGAAATAGAATTGTTTATCCTCTACTTGGGCCATGTTCTGTGCAAATTTGATATGACGCAAAAGGCAAAGGATTCCATTGAGTGACATCTTATTGATTGAATGCAGTTGTGTCATGGAGAGATATCTTGCCATATCCATGCTAATAACACAAACATAACACACCACTCATCACTTAGCTCAAACTCCCGCTCCCACTAACAAATCTTTCGTAGATGGGGTGAATAGAATATATAACCATGGTGATGGGGTTAGTTAAATAAATTGTCTAATATAGTAGTGGCAGTTTAACCCCATTTCTCTAATAACCACAAACTACAAACAATGTCCCTTTTGGATCATCCAAGTGTTGTCTCTTTTGGATAAAATATGGTAGTAGGGAAAAATTTCTTTCCACTTTCAATAATGCATTTTCACTATCTCCAAACCCCAGTGTCTTTCCATTATGAAGATAACCAAGATATACACTAGAAGCAAGACTTCTTGGTAAAATATATGTTAATAATACTAAAAGTGAGAAGACAAGGAAAGGTATGTGGAAATGAATGTTTTTTTCTCAGTTGAGGAATGGAATATGCTTTGATGTTTAATTGGGCCACATGTAGAACAACAAAAAAATAGTTAACTGTCTAAAGCCTCCCTATGGACACAATGGTTGGAGACATTGACTTGGACTCCCAATTTGAATAAGAGCTTCAAACATACCAACACACTGAAATTACTCACTAGAAAGTGCAATCAGTGATTGTGGAATATGGATGATATGTTCAACAATTATTATATGTTTAAGGGATTCCCCATAGGAGCTAAGATGGCAATTAGCATAAACTTAGGCTCCCTAAAAAGGAAGTTTTTTGCAGGGATCCCCACAAAATACTGACTATATATCACTCACTTTAGGATCTCATGTAATCCCCTTTAATTTGGTTAATTTAGGATTACATATTCCTACTTATAATCACTAATTTTATTCCCATTTTTGGGGATTTGTTCTTGTTCAGAGTCCTAGCAAGGTTATGAGATGTCAACTTTTCTTTTGATTCTTTTATGTTTAGGCCATTGAATTGCATGGTTAGTAGACTCTGTGACTTGTTTGTTTAGTGTCTTTAAGATACAAATTTGTATCAATTTTTTTTGTTTAATGAAAATATGCTTCACAATGATAAAATCAACAATACAGGAGTAGTATATGTTTACATTAATGATCAAATGTGATGGTATAAAATGCTAGTAATAATTCATGAAATGTTTTCATTGTCATATGAATTCAAGATACATACCAAGAAATATAGATCCTCATCCTACCAGTTCACAAATTCCCCAACATATTCTATATTCTTGCACGCACATGCTCGAACCTCAGTGGCTAAGGCCTAGACAAAATCACCTTTGATTTCCACTTCAGCTTTGACCTAATAGACCAAGAATATGTTAGCTAAGGTATTAATAGATTCCATTCCTCTTGCTTATATTCATGTATAATTTTACACCTCTCTTATCATGCAGTTCGAGCTTTAAATGACAAGTAATTTTCTAAGGGTATTCACAAATGAATCTATTTATTTTCAGTAGGAACTCCAAATGTGACACTTACAGATAGGAGGAATGCAGATCAATTTTATTTCTCTAATCATGTTATTTCAAACATTTAAAACATCAGATGTTACAATTGCAATAGTAGTAGCCTCCTTCTTAGCTTCTTGTTTAATCAAATATTGATAGAATTCGACAAGCTTTGGATCCCTATGTAATTTATTTCCTGATTGTCCTTGCGATTTTTGCATACCTCCAACAGGTGGAGGCATATGAGGAACACCTAGTAGAGGTTGTGGATAAGGTAGGGGAATGGGTATGCCACTGGTATCTTTTACAATATTAGAACCAGGGGAAGAAGAAAATGTTGGCTTAGGAGGTGGTTTTGCAAGATGTGGAGGATTTTTTTTGTATTTTAACAAGCTTAATTTTGTTGATTTCTTAAATCTCGCTTGGGTGATGATTTGAATGGTTATTTGACTTCCCATTCATTGCAGGAAGTCCCATGGTCAATTTTCATATAGGCTTATCTATCCTCACTATTTTGAGCAATGTTCTTGGCTACTTGCCCAGGGGAAGAAGAAATTGTTGGTTTAGGAGGTGGTTTTACAAGGCGTGGAGGATTTTTTGTATTTCAGCAAGCTTCATTTTTTTTATTTCTTGAATCTCACTTGGGTGATCCTTTCAATAGTTATTTGAATATTCATTCATTGCAGGAAGTCCCAAATACAGTTTCCTATATGCTTCTCTATCCTCACTATTTGGGGTGATGTTCATGGTGACTTGCCCATCTTAACATTCCCAATAGACACCTATCCCTTTTTAGCAAAATTCTTTCCCTTTTCTTGATCTACCTTTTCTTCGATTTATAGGACTCTAATTTCTTGAATAAGTATTGGTCCCAATCCATTTGATCAAGTCATTTTTCCATGTGATGTATTTAGTTACTTGTTTATGGTTAAATTCTTTTGGGCATTCCTCAACATATTTGTTTTAATGATGAAAGCTGGGAGAATGCACCTACAGATCGAGTTTCAGGCCACATGGGAGCCACAAGATGTGGAAAACATCAATGATTAATGATTATATGAATGATTTTTTTCTTTTTCAAGGAGAAAGTCCTAATATCTTTATTTCTAGATGAAATAATTTCATTACATGTATCAAGTGTCTAGAGTTGTTAGAACTCCTGAAAACTGAAGTTCAGGTAAAGGCAACACTACTGCCTCTTCTCAACTATTACAAACATTTTGAAAATTTGGTTTTTGTAAAATTTATGTAACATCCATAATCTATTTTAGGATAATAAAAATAATAAAATCAAAGAGCCTTCCCAAATTTTCCATCCAAAAACCACCAAACAAAATAGAAACAAAATAGAGAATCCGTTGATGATTATATGAACAACGATTTAGTAGGAAAGTTGGTGTCAATCTCAGTGATCTTTCTTGGCCATCCATTACCTATTTGGAAAATTCATCCACTATGTTTCTCAATTTATCTAAAAATGAGTATAGGAACATGAGACAAACTTTGATATCTAGGCCTTCACCTGCTTAATAATATGTTCAAATCCAATTTTGATGGTCTTGATTTTTCTAGAAAGTCATCCTTCAACAAGTTAGTGATTCTTTTATATCAAATAATAAGTCTTGGGTGTTATCATTATTCCTTTAATATTTAATACTTGTTTTCCCTCTTTTTTTTGTTTAAACTACTCTAAGAAACATGCCCTGAGGGGTGGCTTAGGTGCTAGGTTTAAGGGGTAGCTACTGCTACAATTTCCTACGCATGCACTCGACATCACCTTTTCAAAAATCATGGAAATTTTGGTGGGCTAAACCACAAAAATATTAGAACCTTGGTGGACATTGAGGATGAGGTTTTTCCATAAAATCACACTAGAACTTAATACTTGCTGACCTCACCATTAAACCAAGGGCCCATTGGATTTATTGTGTGGTTTTATCATGAAAGTAACCTTAGGACTTCAACAACCTTTGGTGGAGTACATACCAAATCATCCTATTGATATAGAAGGTTTGAAGTATTCCTATCTAATTTATCAAATAAAATTATGGACAATGGTAGATTGCAACTGCCTCTTTGGAAGGGAGAATTGGGATACTTTGTAAGTTTCCACTTCTAGGAATAAATTAATAGGAGACCAGCGTAACTTCATAGCTTAATTTCATATGAAATTTCATGTTTCATCAAACAATTTTATTTCCAAATATATCTCTCAGTTTTTGTTGTTATGAACTTGCTTTGCATTGGAACCTAGTACTTCTTGGAAATCATATTCCACAAACCACATAGAGAATGACTATCATGTTTCTTCAAGTTATCTCTTTCTTTTCCCTTTGAGAAGAAAACTTGGTGTAGTTTAATACAAAAGGTTTGATTTATTTCCATCTAATTATCAAAGAAATTAGGGACAATGGTAGAGTGTATTTGCTTCATTGGGAGAAATAGGATACTTTGTCTAAGTTTGCACTTTAATAATAGATTAATGGGAGACTAAGTAATTTCATATATTATTTTCATCTAGATTTGTATGTTTTATTCTCATAATATTTGATTATTTCCAAATCTATTTTTCATATTCTTCTTTTTTTAAGTTGCTTCGGGTTTGAACTTAGTAATTCCTAGTAATTTCACTCTACAAACCACACAGACAAAGAATGCCATGTTGCTTATTTTTAGCTCTTTGTTTCACCTCTGATTTGGAAACATGCTACATTTTAAACTTTCCTAAGATGATGAGATCAGTTGTAGAGAAAATGCAACAATTATGTTGAAAAATCCACAACGAGATTATTTACTTTGTATGTGGAAATATTTGAATTGATTTAATGACTAATAGTTAACTTTCAACTCTTATTACACGTAGCTTTTAAATAGTTTTTGGTTGTAGAAATAACATCTATTTCATAGTAATAAATACTAAATTTGATGTATAATTTGTATTGGATTTACTTCCCTTACACTCTCATTCTTTTTTTCCTTGTGAATGGATTATTTATCTTTCTATATAGGTTTCAAAGAAGTTTTAGATAGTTTTCCATTGAATGATAATTTAAAAAAGGATAAAGCAGCTGGAATTGAGCATGCGAGACAATTCTAATCACATCTTGATGACATAACAATAATATGATTAGATTATATTATTCCTCATTCACTGTGAAGTTTAATCATTGCCTTTACATTTTACCTAAGATTGTAGTACCTTAAGTTTTCAAGCCTTATTGTGGTTGTTGGTGATATTGACCCATCAAAGTCCAAAGACAAAGAAGAAGTTATTGAAATTGAAAAAATGCATAGACTTATTAAAAAGTATAACTTGAATAGTTAGTTCTGATAGATATGTGCACAAAAGAATAGAGTATATAATGGTGAGTTGTAATGTTACATTTGTGACACAAGAGATGCTTTTATATAGGTTAGACTTTTCCCTTGTCAACTGTTAGTTATGTCTGATGAAGGATCTATAATTTCACCTAGGGTAGTCATGTCCTCTTTACAACTCAATATGGATGAAATATGTAACTAGGTGAGGGTTCTATAACTAGATTCAAAGAGGATAGGTACATGTTATGGCCAATATAGCTGAGATACGTCACTAGTTAAAGCTCAAAAAAAAAATGAAGTCAATACTCCCACAAAAAATAAACAAACAAATTACACACACACACACACACACACACATATATATATATATTAAGTATTATTTGTATCTTGGTTTTCTATCTCTCTCCAAGTTTTAAAAATCTAAGGATAATATGCATTTATGTTGTTCAATCATTCATCTAGAAAGGAATTGAATTGAGTCTATCACTAACATCAACATTTGTTTTCTTGGTTATTTTTTTTCTTGTAAGAAGCCTCTTCCTATCACTCATTTTCTTCACAACAAGAACTTCCAAAACCATGACAAACATTTTAATTATGTTTTGGAGCATTGGCAGTAGGATTTAGTGAATTTTCAAAAAGAGGATAACTATGGGAATTAAGAAGAAGGCCATGGGAAATAATTTCTTTGGTAAATTGCTTCTCAAAATGGTGTTGTTCATGTCCCTTAGGAAAAATTCATGGCTTTTAAAGGTTTTTTTTTCCCATTCCTTTAGAGTTAGTTTATTTGTGTGGTTTGGATAATGTTCCAACCATAGTGCTCTTCCTTTAGGAGGGTTGTATTTAGAACACTGTACAATAGTGTTAAGCATAATAAACAGTGCCATCCTTTAGTAGTATATACAATAGTGTTGAGTGTACACTAGTATTTGTGGAGGAGAGAGATATGGTGCTTTAGGGTACACTAGTGCTCTCTATGCCATATACTATAACAGGTGCAAAAATACATACTCACTCTTATTTTTACCTGGATAAGAAAATGATGACACCTTTGTGAAAATTCTCCACAAATTGTGGTCGTGGAGCGTGTAGCTGGTTAAGAGTAAAAAAGGGTTTTTACCCTCCTTTATGTAAAGTTGAGTCAGCTTTTGAGATCTACCCATGGTCCGCGGACCATGGGATTGTATAAATAGGTGTATGTTAGAGAGTCTAAGGAAGATAGAGATACTTGGGTTGATGGGTACAAAGGAAGAAGTCTAGCGCAGAGAAGGAAGTCTTAGAGGGGAAAAGCTTTGCAGCTAAGTGCATAGAGGCCTAGAGTAGTGTCTGCAGCTAAGTGCGTGGACCCCTGCAACTGAGTGCGTAGGGAAATTTTGAGTCAGTAAGCCTTTGTTGAATATCAATAAAGAATATTGTTCTAGAAATTCCTGTGTTTAGTCCCTTTACTTATGTTATGTATGAATGCACTATATGATGTGATGAATGATGGTTTTATAAAATAATGATGTATTGATGCGTGCCTTTACTTGATCTACATTTTTATCTAAACGCAATTAATTTTAAGTGATTACGCGAAGATCATAATGCTTTTTGTTAAGGCTATCGATCACTTAGGTAATTCCGAGTAGTTATTGATCTAAGGGTAATCTAAGGTGTGCGTAAGTAGCTAATTAGCATGTTCCAGGTCTGCAAAAGTCAGTCATAGACCTTCGCAGAGGTCTAAAGGCTGATTAAGGGAAGTTACAGCACTAGGACATAGGACCCTAGAGGTTTGCGCGAAGGCAAATCTAGGTCACTAAAAGAACATCACATTGATCTCTGGGTGCGGAAAGTTGGTTCTAGCATCCCCCCATACTGCTTTGGGTGAGACCTCAATCTATGCACTGCAGATTGATGCTAAAAGGGTTAGTAGTTTATGGATTTGTTTAGCGCAACTAACTTTGAACTTGGGTCAGGACCCCCTAAGCCAACAAATGGTTCCATTATTGCGACCGGGATCTACATAAAGAAATGTGTGATGTCACATCACTAGAATCCGACTAAGAAAGAAATTGAGAAGTGGTTGGATAGAAAGATCCACGAAATCACAGCGTAAGAAAACAGAAATCCGCGCTTGACAAAAGAATATTGGTTGGACAAATATTTATACACAGAAATACATGAAATCTTCTCCTGCACGTTCCTGATCGAACTATATGAGTGGATCGCTAAATTGGCAGACGACCAAGGAAGGTGGAGGCTTGACGGTCCAATAGTCTGGACCCCGGAGCTCGTGCGGAGGTTGGAAGCTTTCGAAGATAAGATCACGCATGTAATTGATCACTGGCCTGATTGAATCATCGAAGGATTTGTTACAAAGTTCGCGGTTGATACCTTAGTCAGTTACATCAAAGCAGAGTGACGCTTCTTCAAGGGACCACGAGGTAAGTATTTGAGATCTTTGAATACTTGGATTACAATGCTTTTGTATGAAAAGCAGGTTATTCCGTTACCTTGATGTTTGGATCTAAGAAAAGTGGACAAAGCTTTAGAAATCAAGGAAAATCAGGCCCTGAATATAGTCCATTGATTCACTAGTACAAAATGGCTAATTAATTACTAAAAAAATAACTAAAATTTGCATATAAATGACCATTTATCAGTCGGTGACCAATAGTAGCTAATTTACAATATCTTATAACGCGACCAACGTTTAGTCGTTTTTAGCTTACTCATTAATTGGTTGTCTCAATTTTATCATCTAGTAGTATATTTAGTCATAAATTTAGTCATTAATTGCCACAATTAATGACCAAATATACAAAAAATTATATTACTATATGATCGCCTGAGAAAAGAAATTAATGACCAAAGAAATATGACCAAAATGTTAGTCGTGTTACAAGATACTGTAAATTAGCTACTAATAGTCATATATATGCAAATTTTAGTCATTGTTTGAAACCAATAAATGACCAGAGAAATATGACTAAATTTTGGTCGTGTTATAAGATACTATAAATTAGCTACTAATAGTCGTATATATGAAAAAATTAGTTATCATTTTTAATCACAAATTTATCATTTGCAATAGTCATTTATCTTTTTTGGTAGTTTCATATTCATTATATAAACGACTAATTTAGTCATTTATATTCATTTCATTTACTTTCATGAATAATCATTATTAATGACTAATTTAGTCTTATATTCATTTTATTTATGTTCATCATTAATCAATATAACCTACTAATTTAGTAGTCTTAGATTGATTTTATGTGTTCATTATTAATCAGTGTAAATTAATTAGTATGATTTTGCGACTAAATTTTTAAAATGTCATACAATGTGCATGTTCATCTAATATGAAAACACAAAGTTGCATATGTTAATTACAATAATAAACAATACCAAGTGCAACTATAAATAATTTCAACCACATTAATTATATTATATGAAATGTTAAATTATTACAATATTAGTTTCCAACTTAATATTGGTCGAACTACAATTTACACACGAAATGATGTTTCGTCACTTCAAAACATTATCATTGTGTTTCCAAGGAATTACAAGTGAATTCACCAACTCTGAAGACTTGACCATCAGTTTCTATGTGTGTTTCTTATGTGGGATATTGACTCTGACTAATTTAGTCGTTTATATTCATTTCATTTACTTTCATTAATAATCATTACAAATGACTAATTTAGTCTTATATTCATTTTATTTGTGTTCATCCTTAATCAATATAACCTACTAATTTAGTAGTTTTAGATTGATTTTATGTGTTCATTATTAATCAACATAAATTAATTAGTACGATTTTGCGACTAAATTTAAAAAAATGTCATACAATGTGCATGTTGATCTAATATGAAAAAAAAAAGTTGCATATGTTAATTACAATACTAAACAATATCAAGTGAAACTATAAATAATTTCAACCACATAAATTATTAAATGAAACATTAAAGTATTACAATATGAGTTTCCAACTTAATATTGGTCGAACTACAATTTACACATGAAATGATGTTTCGTCACTTCAAAACATTATAATTGTGTTGCCAAGGAATTACAGGTGAATTCACCAACTCTAGAGACTTGACCATCAGTTTCTATGTGTGTGTCTTATGTGGGATATTGACTCTAACAGTATCACTAGACCAGCTCTCTTGTCTCCCTCTTTTTGGATTTGTCACTCCAGTGTTATTGCTCTTGAACTCTTTCTTCAATTCCTGCTTCTTACTATCAATACTAAGTTCCTTTTCTAAATATAAATAAATAAATAAATAATACAATGCAGAGTGTAAGACATTAAATATAATTAACTCTAGAATATAAACTAAAGTAGACTATAAATAGTTTATATGACATATACCTCAATATCAGCAATATCAAAGCCACCCCATACAAGCAAGAAAATCGAACAAGTTTTCTTCAGTTGGGCCACTATAATATGGCTAGATGACTTGTATAAACAAAGCAAATGAAATGTCACCATATAAAATAACATCTTAGTAACTTAGTAACTAAGTTACATGCTAAAAAGCTCTAGTTGTAGATAACTTGTGAAAACAAATAATCTGAGGTGTGATGTTTAATTCTTGTCATTTTATTCACAACATTCCATTTTATAATATATGAACTTGGTCAAGTATATAAGTGACATGTGCTCAAATAACAACATGAAAGTAAACATTTTTGGTAGTCATGAATTTTTTAAGCACAAAATAGCTATAAGGATTCCAATAAATATCGTGTAATACTAATTTCATCTTCAAGATTTGGTTGTTGTTTAAATGGACATGATACAAAGTATTTTCTATTTCATAGTTAAAGGACAAAACAAAATCACAAGAAACTTTCAAAATACAATCAAACAATAAAGAGAGGATATCATGGCATGGAGATTGCAATTATAAGAAATATGTTTACTTGTCCACCGATGTCTTGTCTGGCATTCCTAAAACATTTGCTTGCCCAAAAAAACCATGAGGTGAAAGAGTCACAACATTAAAAACCATAGGAATCCCTACTAGAAACATTTCCAAAGTCGATGGCTCAAGTGCCTAAAGGATCTCTAACAAAAAATGAATCATATCCAAGACAAGCTCTACATTGTCTCCCCATCCATTTTCCAATCACATTTCCTGTAACCTTCCCATAGTAAGGTCAAGTAACAATCAAACAAAGGCATTAAAATTTGTTTTTATCTTTTATATCTATAAATTTTGAATATGATTTATTTTAGGAACATATTAATTCATATTTAAAGTCTTCCTGACATATGAGAAGGTATCAATCAAGCATGACATCAGAAAAATCAACCTCAATGATGTCCTCAAACACTTTCTACAATATCAATATTTTTCTTGCTATGATATCTTGGGTAGAAAAAAGAACATATCTACAAAGAAAAATCCATATATTGCTTATGTTCAAACTCTGTATATGGTGTATTCTTAGACATATTTTTAAGATTTTCCTCTGCCTTTATCAAAGTGAACTCTAGCTTCATTAAACTCCGTATCCTTTCATTCGACATCAATTTCTGCAACATAAATGTCACACATTATTCTTTCCCATTTCTCAACATGCTACATATGATAAATTGAAAGTCACATAAAACCAAGAGAAAACCCTTTTCTAACCAAAACAAACAAACAAACAATGCCTCTAGTAAAACTTCGTTCTAATACCCTACAATGTTAGACCCTTATACTGCTAGTGTAACCCCTTATTGTTATTAGTACAACCACCTTATTATATTGTTGTACCCATGTAGTCCCCATATTGTTATTATTGTGCCCCATATAAGCCCACTATTGTTATTATTGTGCCCTTACATTATTATTGTTATGTTGGCTCTGATTATATTTGACCCCTTAGACTCCTATATATTAGAAAGGAGTTCTTTTATTTGGTATCATCCCAAGAATTGTTCATTTGTGTAATGTAAATAGGTTACCCCCTAGAAGAGGCTGAATTCTGAGGTGTTGATCTATCTTTTTCTATCTTTTTGTGAGCTGGTTTCATAACATTTGGTATCAGAGCTGTGGATTCTAGGGTTTTGCTGCTCCAAATAGGTCATCACAGAATTTGCACTATAATTTTTTTGCTACGAATTTTCAAAAGCTAAAAAAAACCCATTTGATAAGAAATTAGTTTGAACCTTGTGTCCAAAATTGAGATATTTTCTCGCTATATTTTCAGAGATATGATCTGAGGAAGTTAGGGTTTTTGCAAGCTCTAGAATTTTATCTCAAATAGGTCATCATGGAATTTTCGCTATAATATTTGTTTTATGAAGGTTCAGACTCTTAAATTAAAAAACATGTGAAATGAAATTGTGATGAAGCTCGGGTCCAAATTTCAGATCTTGCCTCGCTATATTTTCGGAGATATAATCTGAGACATTTATGGTTTCTATAGGCTCCCAAATTACATCCTAAATAGGTGACCTGGGGAAAAGTGTCATAACTTTCTCTCTGAGCATCAAATTGAAATTTCGCAAGAAGTTACAGAAAGAGGACGGATTGTAGTTTTCTGTGTTTTGGTTTTAGGCCCTAAGGTTGAATCAGTGATATGTGAAACTTCGTACAGGTTCACTCTACTGAACTAGTCTATAATTGGGTCATCGTGGGAGATTTGACATAATGCTTCCTTACTGAATGAAATCTTGATCAGACTTTCAGGGTTAGAAAGAGGACTCATAGGGCTACTATAGGATGAAATATTAGAACTTGTAGATTTGAAATCACAGACTTTCAATCATTTCAAGATCGATCTCCTAAAATACAGAAATATAGAGATGAGGAAGTTTTACGGCAAGGATCCGGTAAATTGGATACTACAGATGGAGAAATATTTTGATCTACATGGTGCACCACTGTTACAAAAGGTACGTATTGCATCTAATTATTTATAACAAGATCAATTTTTATGTTATAAAGGGCTTTGTTCTCATAAACCACTTGTTACGTGGTCAATTTTCACAAATGAAAAGATAGTGCATTATGAGGATAGAAAGAGAAACACCTTCTTTAGCCAATTGATAAATCTCAAACAAAAGTGTTCAATGGCAAAGCACATTGAGGACTTTCAAAAATTGAATATAAGGGTAAATGATATTCCAAAGAAGCAAAGGAGTGATGTCTTCATAGGTAATTTAAAGGATAACATTCAACATGAGGTTCATCTTTGGAAACCTGATTCATTAGAGAAGGCATTCAGGTGGGCAAGAAAAAATGAAAGTGAAATTATGGAAACACAAAATCCTATCACTCACGAATATAATTATGGAAGTGTTTTTTCTCCTAGCCTTCCACAACCTACAAGGTTTACACCACAACAATTGGAAGAAAAAATAGAAAAGGGCTTTGTTACAATTGTGATAGAAAATTCACTAAAGGTCATAAGTGTGCTAAGAAGGAACTATTTTACATAGATTATAAAGAGGAGGAAGAAAAGGATCAAGAAACATCAAAAGAAAAGGATATACACCAAGAACCAACCCCAAAGAAAGAAGAAATGAATATGACCATATCTTGTAAAGCATTGGCAAGAATTACCACTCCTCAAACTCTTAAGATAGAAGGACATATCAAGAAGAAAAAGGTTCAAGAAGTGAAATATCACATAGAGAAAGAAGAAATGAATCCAACCATATATTGTAATGCATTGGCTAGAATTACCACTCCTCAAGCTATCAATATAGAAAGACATATCAAGAAGAAAAATGTTCAAGAAGTGAAAGATCACATCGAGCATCAAGAAATGAATCTGACCATATCTTGTAAAGCATTGGAAGAAATTACCACTCCTCAAACTCTCAAGATAGAAGGACATATCAAGAAGAAAAAGGTTCAAAGAATGAAATATCACATCGAGCATCGACAACAAGTTCTCCAACTTTTAAAGTATAACGCCACTTTGGAGAAGAATAAAATGAAACAACAAGTGAATCAACATCGCAATGAAATTTTTTTTGATGTAGGTGATTGGGTATTTTTATGGCTACATCTCAAGCAATCTATTTATGAGAAGGAAATGTTGGCAATACTACATGCACTTAAGAAATGGTGACCTTACCCAATGGGAAGACACTTCAAGGTAAAAATGGATCATGATAATCTTAAATACATTTTAGAACAAATATTATCTTTAGAAGAATAGAAAAATGGGTCATAGATATGTTTGGTTATGACTTTGACATCATCTACAGAAAAGGGAAGAAAAATTTTGTTGCAGATACACTCTCAAGAAAGTATGAGGATGTCGAATCATTGTTTTGTGCTATTTCTATTATATAACCAGATTGGATAAACGAATCAAGGGATGAATGGAAGAAGGACGAAGAAGTGTGGCCACTCATTCAAAAGTTACAGAAGATCCAAATTCAAACAATATTGCCAGAACTTGAAGAGGAAGGAAAAATAATAATGGAACATGGAGTAGTCACGGAAACAAGAACCCAACAGCTACGAAATCGATCAATTTCAGAGTATCTCATGAAGTGGAAGAACTTACCTGCTGAAGATTCCACATGGGAGGACAAGAATTTTATACAAAAGCATCAAGAACTACTCAAGCATTGAGGAAAACCACTTTTGATGAGAGGGGCATGTTAGGCCTTTACTACTAGTGACCCTTATGCTATTATACAACCCCCTATTATATTTGTACCCTGTAGTCCGCATATTTGTATTATTTTGCCCCATAGAAGCCCACTATTGTTATTATTGTGCCCTTACATTATTATTGTTATGTCGGCTCTGATTATATTATGACCCCTTAGACTCTTATATATAGAAAGGAGTTCTTGTCATTTGTATCAACCAATAATTGTTCATTTGTGTAATGTAAATGATGTTGTCCCCTCAAAGAGGTTGAATTCTAAGGCGTTGATCTCTCTTTTCTGTCTTTTTGTGAGCTGGTTTCATAACATGTGTATTCTTAGACATATTTTTAAGATGTTCCTCTGCCTTTACGAAAGTGAACTGTAGCTTGGTTAAACTCTGTATTCTTTCATTTGGCATCAATTTCTGCAAGATAAATGTCATGCATTATTATTTCCCATTTCTCAACATGCGGAAGTCACATAAAACCAAGAGAAAACCCATTTCTAACCAAAACAAACAAACAAACAAACAATGCATCTAGTAAAACTTCATTCTAATATCCGTAGATGAAAAGAGAGTGGACCATTTTTGTTGCTTGGCTTTGCCTATTTTTATTATGAAAGTGCTTGAGCTTCAGAAACCAACAAATGTGAGGGAACTTGTAAATGTGAAAAAAAATATGTTTACCTTTGTAGACTTCTTAAAAATGATGTGAATGATTCCATTTTCGGATGTGGTAAATCTCATAAGAAGAAATAGCCACATTGGATGCAGAGATTAAATATAAAAACTTGTGGACATGGCATGTATTCTAATAAATTGCATTGCAATCTACCATGGGCCTCCACAGGTTACAGGCCCTTAGTATGTTAGTCTTGATGATGAACGAGAGATGGCAACGATAAGTATGGGTGGTCCTCCTTTTTATAGTGGATATCTTCAAACCAAGATCGTCATCTTAATGAACCTAGGTACTGACATGGGAAACATGGATTTGGTCCTCACCTAGTTTAATTCCACCATACTTTTTCAAGACTCAAGAGGACATAATGGTCCTTCAACTTATAATAGGGTTTCTTTTGAGGTTATAAATAAATCTTATCCAATTAAAATTGATTTTTGGGCTCCAAGAGCTATGGATCATTTAAATGATAACAATCATATGTTTTTTTCCCAAGATTCAAATGTAGGGGTACAATTTGTAGATTTTAAATATCCACTAGTGTTTTGTCTAGCATTCCTAAAACATTTTCTTGCCCAAAATAACCATGAAGTGAAATAATCACAACATTAAAAACCATAGGAATCCCTACTAGAAACATTTCCTGAGTCTATGGCTCAAATGCTACAACTCATCTTCTATTGGAAAACCATATAATGTAAAAAGTGAACTGCCATAATCTATTTTGTCTAGCAAATCCTACATAGTTGAATTTGGTTGAATTTGGAGGTAGTTCTTGCGCAGTCATCTATTTAACAAAAATAAGAAGTCCTTTATTCATGAAATTCATATGATGGTAGAAATTTCAAAAATCATACATAAAAAATTGTGTAAAATATTAGCAAATGAATTTCAAAACAAGCAAATTGCAAAGCAACTACATCATAATACAATGTTTTCAAGAATAGAATACTCACTTTATCATCTTCCAACATAATTACAAGGAGAATATCATTTTTTCCACATGGTGGGCTCTAGAATTTATCTATATGTGGGCAACAATATTTATGGGAAGTGACAATAACACCCATAAATCCATTTGGATGCATTAGATTCTAGGTGAGGAAATCATAGCATGGTAGTAATTTCATATTTACAAAACAACCAACACGTTGAGCATTGACAAGAATATTAATTAGAAGCAAAAGTGTCTTATGACCAATGGTTATATAAACTTTGCTAAATCCTGTTGAGATTTTCTGTTTGAGCAAAATAGGAAAAATCTCAGCTGATGACAACAATAGAATTTAGGTCCTAGATTAGCTTCAGGTTGTTGGGAGGGAGTTAATGCCTCCTATATTTGATGTGAGGGAGTTATGAGGCTGTTAGATTCTCTATGCTATATAACAGGCAATCATTCGGATGGTTTGCTAAGAGTGTGAGAGGTTTTTGTGAGAATTTCTTGATGTAATCTCCAATTTGATTAATTAATTCCTGATGCCTATGTTTGGTGGACATAGCCCAGATTGGTTGGGTGAACCACGTTAAAAACTGTCTCTTATGTGTTTGATTGTTATGTTGTGTTAAATTTATTTAAGTTTGTTGTGCACCTGTACCAACAAATCCCATGATTATAAAGCTTTAAGAAGTCGAGCCATCATCTTATGAAAAAATATTATTACATATTTCACAAATGGTTGTCTCAAGATAAATGAGCAAATATTGTTGTAAGTATATTGTACACCACCCTTTCCATGACATCAAAGGAAATTAAATAAGCTTTAACTACTTTTTCACTTGTAATAAGAGGAAAAATTAAGGAGTGCCCCAGCCTACACAAAAGGCCATTGTGGACTCCCACACAACAGAGTAAGTGGGAAGCATGGGGTTATGGTTGAGGCCTGAGTGTCACTAGTTAAAAAAACACACTAACAACAACAATAATACCTTTCATTGGCATGGGCACGCTAAATTTTTCCCTGGTTGGCTCTGCCTTCAACGTGAGCAGAGATTTTCACTTCATTTCACAAAAAATACAAACAAATTCTAAAACACACCTTGTGGTCCATGCCTAAATTTATATGTCTGCGAATGAGGTTGGATAGAACCATAATTATCATCCATCAAGAAAACAATATGTCAAAAAAGTAGCAGCCAAAGTTTAGGGATGTTGATGGAAACAATACAGGCAAATGGAATGAAGAGGAAGAATATCCAAATACTAGAGCAAAAGGAAAAGAGTTGGATCAAAGATCTATTGCCAAGAGGGATGTTACATCCAAAATGTATCCTCGAGAAACCCAGATCAGTGGAGATGTGGCAAATTTGAATGGATGAGCATGAATCCAAAAAAAGATAGATCTAAGAAAAAATAATCTTTCTCAACAGGCTCAAAGGGCAATCCACTGGCCGGTGTGGGGGGGGGGGGGGGGGGATGTGCTTGATTCCTGGGGGAAATAGAAAAACATTGTGGGTGGGTTCTAAGGAGGCATCAAATAATTGATCAATTGTTCATCATAGGATATTCTTCTCTTATTATGAGATACATGCCAAATTTATCCAGTCCAATGGTTCTTAATCACACAAGAATAATCTCAACAATCAAATGATAGGAAAAAATCTTTGATATCATTGATTTCTACCATGTGCTAAGAGGACCAAACCGAAGGTAGATCACTCAACAAATGCAACATCTTTCCTACAAGCTAGAAAACTAGTTAAAAATTGCAGGAACATCACTCCTCATTGTCCTTATACCATGAGCTCTAATTATGATTTATTCAAAATTTAGTGTGCAAGATAGAAAATAAATGTCACAGCTCATATGTCAAGACAAGAAGAGGCCTGCAAGCTTGTGACCATAAAATACTGGAGAATGTTGTTTTTAACATGCCAGTTAGCTCCATAATGACAAATGTAGATGGAATTGACCTATTGAATGGGTTTTTGTATTGTCATTTCTAAATATTTTGAAATTCTTCTTACTGGACAATATATGGAAGGAAGTGTGTCAGATCCTTATCCTTCCTTCTCTAGGGATTGGTGTCAGACATCAAGAAAGTATATTCACAAGGAAATGACCACTCTGTATTTTAATGGATGGAAGATAAATCATAAGAAAGAAAGAAACTCATCAATATCCACTCCTCCAACTCTAGAATGACAAGCCAATTGATCTTACAAGAGGAGACTCAGTGCTTGGTACAACGAGATGTTAGAAATAGTAAAATTACAAAAAAATCAAAATGCTCAGCTATAGATAGATTGTGCAAGGACTCAGTGTTCCGCTCAACCATGAATAAATATCTTCTATGGGATTTTTATGACAAAATCTTTCACCTTAGTGCAAAGCATTTCACTGTTTAATTTCCACGACCTTGGGTCTAGGTTAGAGTATTAAAATCAAAAGTGCTACCAAACCAATAATCTCAACCATAAACTACTTTGAACAGCGGAAATAAAAAGTAGTAAATCACATATGCATAGATAATAAACAACTTTTTAATTTTTTAACCCAAATTTGTTATATTAACAACTTATAATACAACAATCTAGGGCTCCCGTACCAGGGATAATGGCCCTCATACATCCACTATTACAAGATATGATACTCTGACCATCTGGCTGTTGCATTCTCCCTCAGCTCCTCTCGATCATACCTTGTAACTTCCCGGTCCTTCAACTCCTGATCTGCAGCTCCTACCTCTCTCAATGCTCCAAGTCCATCTGGCCACTGAACCTCGACTATCCAATCTGCTCTCTATTTGTGCCTTCGTACATCATGGCCACAACACATCGATATTCTTGCCAAGTTGTTCATAGCTCCACTTGTGAACAACTCTCAACTACCCACTATGGTCTTCCTGCGCTGCACCGATGAATACCAACATAGGGCATGGAGGGCTACCACCTATCGTTGCAAGATGTTCATCTCCCACAATGAACACAGGCTAGGAGCACTACCCATCCTTTGTTGTAGAAATCCTTCTCCACACACAAGTCTCGGGCTCCAAAATTTCTCCTCTAGTTCGTCTAACCTTGAGCTCTACAACTACCTCTCTCGCAACTACCTTTGTCCATCATGGTGTTGATCACTAATCCCTAACTTGGACACTATCACACTATCCTCTGGCAAACCATAAGTGTCTAATCTCATCCACACTTGGTCTTCTCTCCCACTGCCCTCCAACAATCCACAAGAGACCAAGTCCATGATGTAGCATCTACTCATAGTTAGGGCATCTCCACACCTAGAAGACCCTTGCACATGGTTGCCCACAAACCCCACCAATATACCATGTGTCCTCACCTAGGACACCATCAATCCATTGTACATGAGTCGATCTACAACATACCATGTTGTTTTCCTCTTGCCTCTTGATATAATGTGATTGTTATCACCTTGGTTGCTTGGTAGGCCTTCCAATATTCAACGTCGGATCCACCAAATAACTCCTAAGGGTTGCCACAATCAGCACATCAAATAGATCCTTGCAAGAGTCAACCCTTGACCCAATACAACTCTAAGCACATTATTGTTCACCATGATACACTGTCTCTGTGGGATCTGTCACTAGGGCATATGATCAACATATTTTCCCCCTCTCCTTGACTCCCACAATTGCCTTACCCTAATCCAAATCTAGTTAACACCTTTGACCAACAAACCTCCTCAAAACATTGTTATCCCTTGTCTGCACTTGTTGTCCACTGCAATTCTGGTTAGGGAATACCATGCAGCCCTTAATCCTCCACGCAGTTAGCAAGATAAGCCCTCAAGGGTTGCGGCTTGCCTTGGAGAGGCACCTACCATGCCCTACTGTCCCTTCTAGGATTTTTTCTCCTTAACGATGCCCTAAAGACACCTCCAGCTACTTTCTAAGGCCTATGGCCTAGCACAATAGCTTGTTGTAGTTGCAACCTTCTCCAAAACAACCTTCAAGCAATGATGTTAGCTTCTGCCACCATTGCAGCCTTCCTGCCTAGCAAACTCAACCCTTGAATAGCCCTTAAAACACACCTAAGACAACCCAAAAACAACCTTACTACCACCTACAGCAAACGGTCCCCACACAAAACTCCACACCACTCCCTAGGCTCCTCTATGTTGTCCTTTTGGGCCCTTTTTAGCTATGTCTCAGACTCCTCTAATTTCATATCTCTTCCCGAGATGTATTTTCCACAATGGATCCTCCAAATGAGACATCACATATCCTATATATGGCCTTTCAAGTTCTCCACGAAAACAACTTGAACAAACACTTCTAATTTTTATTTACTTCAAGTCGACATACTTGACAAATCCATAATTACCATGTCAACTTCAAATTTCATTTTCTCCCAAACGACAACTTGTATTCAAATGATTTTTGATGTGTTGAAATCATCTTTCCGAGCACTATCATCCTCATCCATCACATGTCGTGAAATCATCATGGTTTTGTCCCAAAACATGATGGGTTCCAAAATTCCCAAGCTTGGTCCTCAAGCCCAAGAGACCATTTGTGGCACTTTGACCTCCAACCCTCGAATGTTAGGGCTTGAAGTACCTCCCAAGCTACACAAAAATCAACATTCACAAGGGGCTAAGAAAATGTAACATGGGAATATTACCATTATCACATAGCTAACCAGTTCCTCTTTTTAGTGAAATATAAATCTAACACAAGGGAGGATTCCCTTGTAGCCTCAAGGAATCCTTAGGTAAGACAAAAAATCAAGTCTAGGGCCTTCTAGACTAACTACTTATTACTACAACTTAAACCTAACTTTCAAGGTAAGAAATAAAATGGTTTGTGAGGGGATTTTGCATATTTTACCATATAAACCTTCTAAGCCCATTTTGGGATGTTTTTCAAGTTAGCATAAGTCAAAGAGTAAACCACAAACACTACAATTGAAGAAAAAGTTATGGCTATTGCAAAAATTACAATTAAGATAGTATATTTCCGAACACAAGTTATTACAGCAGCAAATAAATTAGCCCTTGAACTTGAAGCCCAATGAAAACTAGGGCTGGAAAGAAAAATTATATTATATTTAATTAAAATACAAATTCTAAAATTAAAAGGGCATATAAAAGCCCTAAAATGCAAACTATCCAGCCCTACGAAGGCCGTAAAATAAATCAGCAATACAAGATATGATGAATGAGTCTATTTTCAACCATACAAATTGTTGGACCACTAATTTTTCATTATTATTAGCACTTTTTAACGTCTATTTCATCCATTTCGACCATTCGTTATCACATCATTTATCATAAATTATCATATAATTCCATCTTGTAATTATTTATGCTCTTATAGATAAATATTATTTCTTCTCCTTTCTTTCTAATAAATTGATGATTATTATGCATGATTTTACTAATGATGGTTTATTAATGAATTTTTTGTAACATCACTCATGATTTTAGCCTCCAAGATCTTTTCCAGATTGCAAATTTAATCTCCAGCTCATAATTAAATATTCCAACTCAGAAATTCACTGGAATAAGAAGTGACAGTTTTGCATTGGATGTTTTAGACAAATGAAGGAGAATCTAGAAAATCTAAAACATGAGTTTTGTCCAGAACGGACCAAATTAGTTTTGTGATGAGAAGTTTTCCATAATTTGGTTTGTATTAAGATAAACGAAAGGTTCTTCGAAGACAATTTTCTCATATTTGTTATTGCGGCCATTTTCCAAATTCTTTCAATTGCAATACCAAATTCGACTTGTTCCTACTGAATGTTGATGGAAAGATCTTTAAGATATGATCTTTCTGATCAATTTGTTTTGTACGATCCAAATTTGTAACGGAAATTAGTTTGTAATTAACTTTTTTGTAACCTCCCTTTGCTCTCTGTGTATTTAAATGAACACAGAGATCAAAGAGGAGGGGGGGATAATTGGGAGATAATGGAAGGATAATTAGGAGATAGGAGATGGAAAATTCTTATATAGGATGTAGGAGAAGAGATAAGAGATGAGAGATGGGAGATGAACAATTGTTAAATTTGAGGCAAAGCTAAGAGCTTCATTATGGTGTAATTAGTTCTCTCATATATTTTAATGAAGGAAGCCATCCATTGAGTTCTACATCTATTATTTGTAATCTGATGTGAGTTATTTATCAAGTCAGAACTGAGTCTTGGGCAGTTGGGCCCACTACCCCTTGAACATGTATAGTAGTTTAGTTTTGTGCTTGTTTCTTTGAATTTCAATCTGTATTCTTTAAAGTAAATTTCCATTTTAATCAAGTAATTTGTTAAGTTGCTGCATTTTCCATATTTTTCATCTCCTACAACTTCTAGATTTCATTTGATTTGTTGCTCTAGATTAGCATTTGAATTATGTTGGGTGCAATAGATTAAATTTACAATTCAACAATGTGTGGTTTAATTTAGCAATGATTCAAGTTGTGTGATTAGCATAATTGTTTTTCCTATCATTTACTTTCTTCTTTTTAATTTTAGTTTTATTATTCAAGTCTTACATTTTGTTTCTTGTTGAATGAGCTTGATAGTATAGAACACAATCATATAGAACCAGTGTTAGCTATTGGTATTGTTATGCATATATTTTGTTGATTGACTTGAAATAAAAAGATGCTCCTTGGGTTGATAATTAATGTCTAGGTGATTAGTTGTTTTATTTATGTATTAAGCAATTAATTTTACCCAGCACAAATGCTCAAGTATGATAGCAATATTAAACAATTCAGAGAATATTATGGGTCAATTATTGGATATGCTATAATTTATTTTCAACTCAAAGAAAGTTAGCACAAATTACATACATGAAGAGATAGATCTCTAATTTGGGTTTGGATATTGTGGTCTGCCTTGTACAAGATGAACTGTTATGGGCAGCAGCATGGCTTCATGAAGCAACAAAAGACCAATACTACTTGAATTAGATGATTGAAAATGCAGGTCCACTTAGTGGGAAAAGATAGGACATGAATGAATTTAGTTGGGATAATAAATATGCAGGGGTCTAGGTGCTTGCATCTAAAGTCATAGTGAACCATCAATAAATAAACCAATTTTCTAATGATTTCTTATCTAGTTATAAGTAGTATTTTCCATCAGCTTACATTGCAAGCTTCATACCAATAGCCAGATTGGGCTGATCATCAACTCAATCAATTTGGATCGAAATTGAATGGAAAATTGGCATTGTCTTTGGTCTTTTTCATCATATTCATCATGAGAGAAACCAACATCTTCATCACGGGCTTCCTAAATTTCAGAAATGGACTTGTCGAGAAACAATTAGAACATTTTCAAGGAAGTTTTAGAAATATTTGTTTAGCAACAATGACTACCTAGATTTGGAGAAATTGTTATCAATTAATGAGGCATCAACATTGAAGTTCATTCCACCTTTGTAGAAGTGGAAGAATAGCCAGTAATATTGGTACATCTTCATGGAACTAACAAAGTTGTTGAAGTTTTGAGATATTTTAATTCCTTAACAGTGAAGAGGAAATGAATATCCATGTCCTGAAATCACAACCAATGAAAAATTTCTCATTCTGTAGAGTTGTTAGTGGTCAAAAATGTGGGTTCAGTTTCAAACCTGTGACTTTGTCATGGCCCACTCAAATTTGGTTGATATAGGAGGCCCAAGAGTATAGTTGTTCACATCACAAGGTTGAATATATTGTCAAATACTTCACATTATTTAATGAGAATGGGTAGAATTTGTTTTCATTTTTATTATTTATAATCATGATAAAAATGGTAATACTCCTTTCATTTATTTTATTTCTAAAAAAAATCAAAATATTTGCTTGGAAATGGAGTTTTTGAAGCCCTTGTCAAGGAAAGCATAAGAGCTTGAGTCATGGCATGAATGTCTGTAGTCTTGCACAATGTGCTCGATATGAAAAAGGATGAGATGGACCCTATAACATGGATGTTGGTAAACCTTGGGAATCTGGGATGCTAAGGGGCTTTCATGGGGATGGTAAGACATATTGGTCACACATACAATGTGACAAGTCAAGACTAGGGCTTGGGTGCACACACCATGTAAAAAATTGAAAAACGAGTTGTGGATGCACATATCATGTGGTGTATCAATATTAGTTTTAGGCCCATACATTGTGTGACAAACCCATATAAGGCTCATCAACACAAATTGTGTGGTGGGAAAAGGAATGACCATAATCAAGTAACCAACATGTTCTTAGAAAAATGGTCAGAACAACTATGGACTAGGTGGATGAGTGCAGTTGATACATGATGAAGCAATCGATATATATAATGAGAAAGGGGAGAATATTAGGTGCATGAAGTTCCAAGGGGGTCATATGGAGGTTGATTAAACACGTTATGCCTACAGTTTGGTTGTTGTGCAGAGCACATGGTGTTGGTGGATGGTAGAATGACTTATATGAAAAATCAGGTGCTATTGCAATGAAGAAAGTGACACATAGTTTGACACCAATTTGAAATGATACGCATGTGTTGACATGATGTGTGTGGGAGGTTGCATAGGACAACTCACTAATTTGTGGACATGATGTGTGTTTCCTTTGAAATCAAAACCTCTTGGAAAAAAACTACTCATGGGAAGACAGGTTAGCGTGATTGGTTGAAAAAAATGAGATATGACCCATATTAAGTGATAAGGAACCTGCAACTTCAAGGGAGATTGTTCTAGTACAATGATTCTCATAGGAAGTGTTCGAAGCATTGAAAACATTGGAGGGTGTTTTTCATAAGGATGAGGCTGAATAACGTTGGAAAAAACAAGATGTGCCATGGGTTTACTTCATAGATGAAATGACCAGAAATGGACTGTTAAAAATTTAGAACAATGGATTAGTCTTTGGTTTCACAAATGCTCTCTCATAGAGGTAGGTTGGTTTTGATCAATAACATTCTAGAAACTATCCTTATTTTTTAACACTCTTTCCTCAATCGCAAAGAGTGGTAGGAAAAATATCAGAAATTGTTGTAACAATTTCCTTTAGAAAGGGTGCTTAAACTTTAAGAGGTATCACTGGGATGGCTAGGAGAAGATAACAAAACCTAAGGCTAGGGGAGAGTGGGGATTGAAGGATAGTTTACCTTTGGATGTTCATTAATGGTTAAATCTATTCATTTCCTCAAAAATACTTTGGAAACAATTCTTATGCAAAATTATATTTCTCTTGGTTCAATTATTGACTGGATCTACTAGGAGCTAAAATGATTTTACGGAGGTTCTAGTAATTGGAAATCTTTTTCATTAGTGTTCCCTCTTGTGAAGAAATTTCTAGCCTAGAGGGTTGGGAATGGTTCAAGATTAGCTTGGGAAAGGATACTATTATGTGTTATAGTCAATACATACTTTTGTTAGAGAACCTGATTTGTCATTTACATGAATCCAATTATTTGATGTTAAATCAAATCAACAAACTAAATCTAAAAAGTTGATAGTCACAAGGGTGGCTCTTTGCTAAATATCATGCCTGATTGGGGATTTTATTCCTACTTTGCATACATTTATATGTGAGTTAGAAATAGATCAGTTTATATTAACACAAGACTATGATTCTTTAATATAGAGTTTGAATGAAGTTGGAGGGGTTTTCACAATAGAGTTAGGATATAAATAAGATTTAAATTTAGAAGTAAATTATAAGTGGTCCTGGTCCAATATTTAGAAGACAACTGCATTAGATAAAACAAAAATATTGATGTGGCATACTCTTAGGGGTAAAATACATACTTGTAGTCAATTTCTTAAAGTGGAAATAAGCCCTGGAATATGTCTCCTTTGTAGATATAGAGAGGAAACCAGTAAGAAATTATTTCTCCATTGTTTTTAATACATTCAAGTCTTCGTAAAATATGTGCTACAAAAAATTTGTCTATTGGTTGTCTGTAGCTAATATCTCTTTTTCTATTATAAATAATCTCAGGCAAAAAATGTTGAGCTTTCTATGGAGAAATGGTAAAATAGTAAGAAACGTATTCACCTAGCCTATTGGGACTCCCTGTCTAAACCAAAAGTCATGGTGGGTGGGGTTTTAAAAATATACATTGGTTTGGTAAATATGTGGCCCTAAAAATTATGTGGAGAGGCCTATTTGGTGTGGGACTTTGGGGCCATTTTTTGAAGGAAAATCATCTAAAAAGAATGTTGGTGATGGAAGTTCTTAGAGGAGAAGCAAAGAAACTTGTCAAGAGGGGATCCATTGTTTGGAAGGCCCTTATTGACTCTCTCTCATTCCGTTTTAATTAGCTTTCCTAGAAAGTTGGGGATGGAAAGCAAGTGAGCTTAGGAAAGGACCCTTTTATAGGTGGTTCTTGTGTCTTCAAATTATCTTTTAATTTGATCCAATTTCTAAATGAAAAATGTCTCTTCTCCCTCCATAATGCTAAAGAATGGTCTTTGCTCTATCTTCTAAGAACTATTGGTTGAGTTATGCTAAGTTGGGACTCGATGGTTCTTTCGCAGAGGAGTGGAACTCTTTCATTAAGGAGCTAAATTATCAATGGGGTTTATTTAAGTAACTCCAAGGACTTCCAAGTCTCGAGCTGTATTCCTGCTCAAGTAAGGAAACGGTTAGTCTTACTTAATATGATGCAATAGCCCATTCTGCAATGGTCCAAGATTAGAGTTGGTGGAGCAAATTTATTTGGAAATGGAATATTCCCAACAACCTAAAATGATTCACCTTTCTTGTTCTTCAAGACAAAGTTCTAACCTAGGAGAACCTAAAAAAAAGATGCCTCACTAGACAAAACTATTGTTTCCTATAAAAATAGTTCGATGAATTTGTTGATCATATTTTTATTTGTTGTCCTACTACTAAGAAAATTTGGTATGTAGTTCTTCTAGTTTTGGGCATTAGGGAGAATCTAGATCAGATCTCCGTTGAGGTCCTTTTTTTCACTAGGGGAAGAAGTATAAAACATTTTGCACTCTGCCTATTTATGTTATCTGGGGTACCTGGTTGCTCAAGAACATGGTAATCTTCCAAAATGTGAGTATTTTAATTCTTCTTCAATTTTCTAAGATTGTTCCTCTCTACATGGAATATTTCTCTCTTCAAACTAGAAAATTCTGAGAAGGATCGAATTTCCTGGCATTTCACATGACCCCCCTGATTGGGTTCTTCGATGGAGATTCTCAAGGAAACATATGTGGAGAGGGAGCGGGGGGTAGGATTATTCTTTCAAGGAACATTTTTATCCATTTCATAATTTTACTAGGATATGCATCCAATACCAAAGTTTAACTTATAGTAAATTAGCCTCCTTATTTTTTTTTTTTTGTAAATTGCATCACCCTAAACCCTCAAAGGATTACAAAAGAAACACAGTCCTCATAGTCCACACACAAAATTGTCTTGCTAGGGAACTTTAAAGGGTGGATACATTCAGCAAAGAATCAATCACATAATTAATCTACTTCTTGTTAAGATTTTGGAAAAGGACAAGCCCCTGGAAGATATCAGCAAGTTCAACAATTTTGTTTGTTATCATTTGTCATCCTCAAGATAACTTATGGATGGAATTTCTAGATAGGCTTTAGTTGGTGACCGTAGCACCCACACGTCTTGTGTTCCCCTTGGACATTCCATCAAAGAGTAGTTCCAGAAGGGTATGGATAAAATTACTTCTTGGAGGGACACAAGATATCCAAAGTCATGGGGCTTTGGATCCAATCTCACATCTGAAAGCTTTAAAGTCCGCTTACCTATCTTTTCCCATTAAAATTGGATTTTAACAACTCTATCTGGATGGACATGGAATACCTCAAGGCTTGGGTCGTTAGATCCAATCATGCATTGGAAGGATTTAGATAATACAAACCTATCTCTTCTTTTTAAAATTAGATTTATTTTGTCAGGAAAGTTGAAAAAAAGATAAATTTGTGGTGCTACAATTGATTGAAGCACTAGTTCCTTTTAAATAAAAAAGTTAGAAAAATTGCCCTAGATTGTTATAGTGGTATAAGAGAAGAAGTCCTACCATCCTGAATAGTATGTGAAAATGGAACTACCGCAAGATTTTTTTTGGGAAAAGTATGCAGAGTTTTGGGAACAACAAGCAATGTCTTGGAAGAGGATTGAAGAGAAGCAAGGAAAAAGGATCTTAAGATTAGAAGAATTCAACAAAAATTCCACAACTGAAGCAAAGGAAAAGGCATGGTCACAACTATACAAGAAGCAGACAAATGGGCATAAGGACCAGGTATGCCATAAGTTGGGTGACCAAGGTTCTTGTATCCCATACAAGGATTCTGATTTTTGCAATAAAACAGTTCGAATGTCTTTACCCGCATAATATGTGAACTCTTTTAAAGATGGTGAAAGTTTGTTTGAAAAATCATCAAGGACTATTTATTTTGAAACAAATTCATAGCTTGTAAGAGAAATTGTAAAGCATAACAAGCTAATGATCCAAGTGTCATAAAACCTAGCAAAAGTAGTAGAAACAGAACAACAAAATGAAGAATTTTTGGGTGCAATCCTGGTTGAAAAGACCCATGTGCCAGAAAGAAAGAAATTAACTCCCACTAAAGAAAAATGTACAAATTTGCATCAACCAAAATTAGGATTTCCCAATAAATAGAATATGGAAATTTATGTGAATCATGTAAATGGTATTGGCTCACATTTTGAACAAGATATTCATGTGGTAAAGAATGCCCTGATGTCATTAAGCTAAACCAAAATATGTAGATAAAGCAAAACCTCCATAGTGGAAATAATGAGGAAGGTCTAAATAAGACTTTGGTCAAGTGTGTCTCAAAACTTGAGAAGAAGAAATTAGCAACAGCAGTATTGTCCAATGAAACCTTTACTGGTCTGCAATGAAGGAACCAACGTTATTCTTTGAACAATGCCTTAGTGTTTTTTAGCAAAGGTTGGTATGGGCTTTGTAAATCTGGCCTATTTGTTTTAAAATTACATTGTTGTTTTGAACACTGCAAAAATTCAATGTATGTTGAAAGAAAATTTACAGTGGATGAGGGTGATCATTTGAAGTATGAACCTGCAACCAATGGATCTCCTTCTATTTTCCTAAGAGACTATACCCTGAATAATTGCAATCCACTCTTGAAATAATCAAATCGAAAGCAAAGGGAGCTATATCTAGCATTACTATTATTCCCAACTGAAAGGGTAGATGACCCTATTTCTAGTGAAGGGGACATCTTAGTTGAATTTTTAGCTTTATATGGAAGTGTTTCTAATTGTCTTCATGACCTTGGAGGTGTTCTTTGGAATGAGATGTAGCAGAGTAGATGAAGACTTAATACATATGCACCCTAGACTTTGTTTTCTATTCCCATTACAATTGAAGCTCCTCTATGCATGCATAGAAAAGACCCCGAGCAATTGTTGTATGTATGTGGACAGTATGAAATCAATCAATTTCAAGAGGAGAATAACAGACATCTTAGTTTTGAGAAGGAACCCCAAAAGCCCACTGTTGAATCAATACTCATGGCCTCTAAAATGTTCCATGGTGTATATCCCTTCAATAATTTCATTATCACAAAGACAAACTTTTATGAGGACTTTCAAGACAAGCCTTTTCCATTAGGTGATTTGCCTAAAACACATATGCAACTAGAATCACTTTTAAGACTCACACTTATCTGACTTGACAGATCAATTATTTTTGAAGATAATCCTTTCCAGAGTTTGACATGTGTTTCTAATCTTGAATTCTTTCTTGAAGTACTTTCAGGTAATGAATCTAATGGGGGACTGCAGTAAGAGGAGCCTATGAAACCAGTGCAATTTTTCAGGGGAAATAGCACCCTTGTTAAGAGTGAAAAGAGAAGGGATATGATTTTCATTGTTCTGGCTGATGACAATTGTGAAGAGCATAAGGTCAGAAGGAACAAAGTTGTTAGATAATATCTTAAAATAAGATTAGGGGATGCAATGCAAGCTCATGAATGTTAATATGTTAGGCATGGGAAGCATGTGTATATTCTTCCTATGTATGAACATGTTATTCTTATGTTACATACATAGAGTCCATCTACTAACCTTGAACAGAGACTAGTTGTTGTTTCTTCTGTTAGAGACCCAGAATATCTATTGGCGAGAAAAATTAATAGTGTCCTTAAAACTTTACCTGATATGCCTGATATGGCTCCTTGGGAGGCAATTAGTAATAATCACAAGTTAGACGATTGCTTAAAGAAAAACGATGAGAATATGGGACAAAGTCACTTATGTGATGCAATGAATCCAATCATAACAAAGATTAAGTGTCGAGTAAGCTCCAACCCAAGACATCTTGAAACTCCATCGTAGCTCATGTGTATGTTGGTGTCATAAGAAAATATGACTATTAAAAAAGAATCAAACAAAAGGGATAATACAGAAGTGAAGAATATAGAACTTTACACTAAAGTGGAAACTATAACAAGCTTGAATCAACTGTAGAAATCATCTTTCATAAAGGAAGAAGTCCTATGAAGGCTTGAATTGCCACTTATGGTACCAGACAAAGAAAATGAATAGAAGCTTATTACTGCATTTAGAATATTTGTGGATGCAAAAGAGGGTACAACTACTAAGGTATCAACAACAGACAGGGTGAAGACAATTTTGGCCCTCACATCTCCATATTCTAAACGAGGTGATTTTAGGAGACCTGATCATACCTTCCCTCTCAAATACAGAGAAGGGGGAGTCCTACAAATATTTGGTCATACAGAAGCATCTGCAGATATGCCAGCATTAGAAATATTAAATCCTATTCTAGTTTTGTATGAGAGTTGATGGTGATGGTTCAATGGCTCACTTACCAAGGTTGCAAAAATTTTCAAAGGAGCATAATTTACCACTTATATCCATTGCAGATCTTGTTAGGTATAGGAAGAAATGTGTAAATTTGGTTGAAATAATGGCTATTGTTAGGTTGCCTACAATGTCGGGACCATTTCAAGCATATTTCTACAGTTCAAAGTTGGATGGCATGGAACATATTTCCATGGTAAAGAGTAACATGGGTGATGGACTAGATGTATTGGTGAGGGTTCATTCTGAATGTCTCACGGGATATATCTTTGGGTCAAATAGGTGTGACTATGAAAACCAACTGGCATGAACTATGCAATAGATTGAGCTAGTTGGGAGAGGAGTGTTGGTTTACTTGTGTGATCATGAGGATAGAAGCATTGGTTTGGGACACAAAATGTGAGCTTAAAATCTTCATGATGAAAGTCATGATACTTTTGAGTCTAATGTGAAAGTTGTTGGCTGCTTGTTCACTCCCATGAATAACAATGCTAAGGCATCTAAAAGGAAACCCAACCTTCACATGTTTCTTAGAAGATTGAACAAGAGTAGCATCAAATGTTTTTACAAATGCAGGTTATCTTAGGGCTTTTGATATGGCATCCTCCACGACTGCTTGAGATGGCCGGTCATCATATATGAACAAGGTCTTCATGATTATATCAACTAATAGTCTATTGGTAGCTACCAGGAACAATGGAGTCTATTGGTAGTTTTTTCTCTGTCATAATATTTATAAAGATGAGGCCTTCATTACATGTGCCAAAATTTATATTGATATGGACATGGGCAAGACCTTTCCAAGTGTGATTCACTTGATACATGTACTATTTTGTACAAACATACTCTAAGCACTAGTGACATAATAAAAGAGTTTGAGGTAATTCAAAGGGAATTAAAGAAAATATATAGAGAATTGAAGACCATGAGATAAAATGGGAAGTAAAAAACACATAGAGGAGGAAAAAACAAAGGAAATAAGAATGCAAAAACATGAAACCTTGGAAAGACCACTTAATTCCACTGAAAGTCAAACAACTGAAGAAATAAAAAATACTCCTTCCAAAAAGGAAAGGAACAATAAGGATATCAATACACATGATAAGATCTAGTAGTAAGTTGTGGCTTCACCAAGAGTATGAGGTTGTTGTCAAGAATAGTGATAATAGATTGTGTAGCAAAATAGACAAATGTGTTATGTCCAACAGTTTGTTGCGGATGAGAATCAAAACTAGGTGCAAATCCTGGGTGATTTTGAAAGGGTAAATACACTTCAACTACTGCAACTTAGCCAAAAGGAAGGACTGTTGTAATCGATTTTGTATACTACCCAGAATTATGTTCCTTACACTTCCTGTACAAACACCCCTAATGATTGCCAAGGGTGCATATCCCTTTGCACACTAATTTTCCAAATGCCATGTTTTAGAGAATATCTTACAATTCAAAGGGATGTTTTCATATTCAAATATGTTTCTCCCACAAATAGTCCTTTAGCTTCAAGTGGAGTTAAAGTCGGTAAAGGTTAAGTCCCTCTTAAAATCCACACCCAATCTTGTGTATAAGAGTTTGGTTCGCTCTATTGTGATCTTTGTTGGCATCAAATAAGAACCCATAGTTTTGTACCCAAGAAAATACACATTCATGCCAAGGCTCTAGCAGTAGGCCCAGGAGGCTAACCCACACTGTGAAAGAAGATGCCAACTCTTCAAATTGATAAAATCTCAAGCTCTATAGTTTCATAAACAAAGAAACCTAACTAACCAATCCTATCATCCATGGATTCTCTTCAAATGGTAAGCCTTTGTCGGTAAGATTTGAGAATAAAAACAATAAATATTCCAACGAGATAACTCTTACTTCCACACAATGTTTATAGGGTTTGTCACTAAATTTGATCCATTTAGACACTATATCAAAAAAAAAATGGAATAACTGCTACACCTCTGGGAATTTATCCCATAGACTAATTGTTATCCTGGGAAAATGGGATTAACTATTCCTACAAAATGGCATTACTGATTTGGAAGTTTATTAATGGAAACATGTTTTGGTGTCTATTAATTCCTACAAGTTTTGGTGTAATGGAAATATTTTACATGTTATCAAAACCTTGATCCAGGTTCAATTCCTTTGGTTCCCACTCCCTCTACATACACTAAATTTTGCAATGAAAACCCCTAATGTAAGCACCTCATGTAAAAAAGATTGGATGCTACAAATTTTCTTATGGGTATTTTTCCAACGTGGATTAAATGTGGCATCTTCTTATTTGTCAAACTATACATGTTTTGTCATGTTGAGTAGGAACATCATAAATGAGGTTAATGATGAAGGCCTTAATCTACGTTTGGTCATTGCACAAATCTCTATATTATCATAGTGTGAAGAGAAAAGCTTAGCTTCCTCTAAGACATGAGATTATGCTCTGCAACATTAACACATCTACACAATTCTGTTGTGACAATTAGAAGCCCTTAAATAGGGATATGTTATCTAAAATGGGTCTAGCTACGAGATCTAGTTTCAGTTTGAACATTGGGTTGAGTTCAACACATAAAAGTCGTAGGCTTTGTAGGTTTACATACATACCTTACTTGAAGTCCTTTTCTATTGCATTCGAGAAGTTAAAAGAATGGTCAAAGACATGAAATTTATGTGAATATTTAGGCCACATAATTGCATAGATAATTGAAGGATAGCTTTAGAAGTTCAACAACATATTTCAAAAAGGTTTTCCTCGAGTTCATTTCCATCATGGTGACATTGATTGGACATTTGAGGATGCAAAGGACAAAATCAACAAATTTTTGGAGGAATATGAGATAGGGACAGATATTGGAGAAGCATGCCAATGCATATGGGACTATAATATGCCATTCTCCACTACGATGTTGTGAAAAAAGCTTTGGTTATGGTAGTGGACAAAAAAATGATAAGTTGTTGAATTTACTACAGGAATGTTCAAGTGAAGGTTTTATTGTAGTAAATCAGATCATGAAAGGTTTCACAAGGGTAGCTTAATGACTTGGCCTTGGATATTCCCAAAGCTAGGGAAACGTTTTCAAGTTATGTTGAATAGACAAAAGTGAATGGCTAGCTTTTGCCATCATTCACCTACAACACAAAATCTGATCCCATAGAGTCAAATGGGGAAATGTCTTCATGAGATTAGAGATATTTCCATGCCTCTCTCCATATGGTCAGCAAAACTAGTGTCATTAAATGGACAAGTATGGTTGTAGAATTCATATTTGAGGGGATCTTTGCAAACATGAACTGGATTTCCGTTAAAAATGTATCAAAATTGAACTCTAAGATTTTACAGTTAAGTTATATGTTTTGGTTGAGAATCTCATGGCTTTCCATAAAAGATGCCAAAATACACTAATAATGATAATTTAAATTGATAATAGATAGAAGTACATGTTATACATGTACAAAATATTATTTAACATAGTAGGGATTAGTTTTCTAAAATGAAAAATCGAATGCAACGAGGAACAGTTGTTGAGGTGAAAGTAACCAAGATATAGTATAGGGACATCGTAATGGGTCTATACTTGTATCAAATGGTGTTTTCAAAAAGATACAGAAGTCTTGTATGTTCCCAGCTTCAAGCACAATTTATTGCCTGTAAGTCCAATCACAAAAGAAAACATAAAGTAGAGCTTGCTGAGAAGAATTGTCTTGACTAATGTTACACCAAGTTTTAGGGGAGGGGGGACAAGGAGAAGGGATTTTGGTGATGCATAGAAGGTACCCCATAATTAAACAATGGACCGTAGAATGGGGGCTGAAAAAAAAAATTAAAGATACAGAAATTGTTATTACAAATTAAATATGTAAAAGCCTAAAACAATGAACATATTAAATGCACAAAGTGAAGGAAATTCAAGTGCAAGAAATTTATAAACATACATGATAAATTATGAACGATAATATTCATAATTCCACATGAAACATAAACCAATGGCATTCATAATTCCATCATATGGTATAAGAGAAATAATCAATATACAACCAACATCATTCATAACATCGCAGGGAAAAACCCCTACATAAATCTGCAGGGCCTTGTCCCAATAGCCAACAAGCATGCTTTTTTGGTTCAATTCCTTCACAACCTATCAGAACTGCTACCCAAAATTCTACAACTTCCATTGCAACTAAGTTGGTTCCTGTGTCAGAGAAACCTCCAGAAAGTGCACCAGCAGAGAAACCTCCAAAAAGTGCACTAGCTTGTAAAAGAAATTAATCCTACTAAGGTCTAGCGTTGGGGATACCTAGGCAAAATTAAGTCCTAGAGCTAGGGCTTGAGATTCCTAGAGATTCCACCATTAGAATGGCCTCAAATTTGGAGAGGAAGGGGATCCACCAGTGCAGTAGCCTAGGGAAGATCAAAATTTTTCCTTGTCTCAATTACCGGGAAATTGATGCCCTAGGTGACCTAATGGGGTTAGACTTGGGAAAAAGCAAAAAAGTGGTAAAATGATGGTTGAGATGATCACCCTTTTTGTGGAGCTAGTGCCTAATCCACTTGGGGATATGGATTCAAGGATGTTAATGCGTAAGGACTTGGATTCTTGATCAAGGAGGCCCAGAAAGTCAACTTCATCCAATGTATATAGTAAGAAAAGAAAAGTGACTTTCAAGAATTTATACTTTAAATCAAATAATGCAAGATTCTCGAGATAAAATAATCTCTAGGATATTTCATTCATATAACGTTGGCCCATACATTTAATAACTAAAACATAGCTCAATTCCACATTACAATAATGCAGCAACTAGCCCTAATTTTAGATGTATGCGGCAACAATAATAACAACGATAAAAAGCACTTACAACGTTATACAGTATGTGATGAGCCCCAATTTTGGTACAATTTGGGCTCATTTTGGCCTATTTTACTTGCTCAAACCATTCATTTTTATTTGCTTATGCATGCATTTCTTAGTTTATTCATGTTTTTTGTAGGAAGAAGGTTAGACACTTTATTTACGTGACTAATGCATTATGATTCCAGGTTTTGGCATTAAAAAGGAAGCAAGAGACAACGAAAAAGGGGATAAGGAGACAATGAGGTGGCACTGCTGATTTTGTGGAGAGATGTCCACGATCTTGGGACATTCCTCGTGATTCCCACCAAGAACTACGAGCTCCAATCCATCTCCCCTCCGAGCTTAAGAAGCAGCCAGCTCTCCTTCATGAACAATAGTCATAAACTGTTCTACAGGAATAGTAGTTATGACTGCCCTATAGGATCCGCAGTTAGACTCTAGTTGGACAGCTGAGCTCCTAAAATCAAGGGCACTTGGTGGATCATCGTTTTTGTATAAGTATGAAGGCCTTAGCCTTAGATAGGTTGTTGAAACTCTCATATTGCTATTGTAATTTTGGAGCACAGTTCAATTTTCGTTCCCTTTTGTAAGCCAATTTGGCATGACATCAGATTATGAATAAAGAAAGCAGTTTGTGATCTAGTTCTAAGTTTCTTAAGGAGACTATAGCTCTCAGGTTAGGGCCCAACCTGAGAGCCATAGATCCCCTCTGTTGTAGTGTTGTTTCCATTTCATTTCCAGCACATTAAGTTTTCGTTTGCACATGCAATTCGAATTACAGTTTGGTGATTTGGTTTTCTTATGAGTAGGATAGATTTTTCTTATGGTGCAGTTGTTTCCACTTGCTTAGTGTAGCAGAGGATAGATACCATCAATTGGAGCTCCAGCAAAATGGTTGTTAAGGCTCACTGCCATCTCTCTTGAAGATTGGGGTGCAGTCCATAACTAGCCACCAAAAACACGCATTACTTTACTTGATGATTGCTGCAATACAGTCATGGTTTTGATTAGATGCTTCCTTGTCATTCACACCTGCACACATACTTTCATCACAGCCTCATACATATTTCTCTTCGCGTTTTGGATTGTTGTTCATTGAATTCATGGCATAAGTAATTTAGGTTGATGCATTTTCGGTTTGGTGACAGTCATAATCATTTGTTTCATTTACACTCCTCTTTCTCGTTCCATTACCATCTCCTCCATCTTGATCACGCATGCAAACATATCTCCTCGACCTTCACTTCGTTCTGTCCTCTCCCAAAGTCTTCCACTCCTCACATAACTTCATTTCCTAACCTTTCATTGACATAACCCTTTACCTTCAACATACTCCCTACACCCATTTCCCATCTCATTCCTCCACTTCTGAGCCATCACCAGCCTTATCCCTACCTCACATATCTCTCCCTACCATTCCATCACTTCAAACCTCCACGGTAGGTCATCCTGTAGCAGTTTAGAGACATCCTGTAGAAACCTCTGAGTATCCT
>APFE030904777.1:68877-112360 GCA_000404065.3 Pinus taeda
AAGCCAAATTGGCAGAGTTTTACCTTCACAACTTGGCTCTACCTAATGAAGTCTCATGGGATCCCAACATTGCCTTGGGCAACATGCAATTGATGGCGTTGGCCTCATGGTTAAACCATGAGGACCAAAGAGCAAATGAATCAAAATCAGTCATGAACCGAGAAGTGAAGGAGCCACTGTTAATTAGGCCGAAACTCGAAGACCCGGTGACACTCATCTCAACACATCAACAATTGGCTACAGACCCCACAGCTTCTTTAAGGTGGATGGACAAACAAGCCCAAGCTATTGCCCACTTTGAGGATATGGAAAGGCTGTTGGGGGGAAATGCTGCTCATGCTTGTCAACGTAGATGGAATACCCTGGGTCACAGCTTACAAATCCGAGAATACCATACACCCATCCGATTGAGGGAAGCTTTAGCAAGGGTTGACCTTTACAAGAAATCCGTTCAAAGCCTCCAAGCCAACTGGATTGGCCTTAAACTCATCCCACCACTACTGCTGGGTTTGACTGAAGGGAATACAAAAGAAAATGACGGTCAACAATGGGCAGAAGTAGATAGAACAGCAAGGTTTCACACCCACAGAGAGGATACTACCACTGAGCCTTGGGATGCCAGGGAAGCAGTGAAAGCCATGAAAGATGAGGACTTGGATTGAGTTGCTCAAGGATGAGCAAATGGTTCAGCTGGGGGGTGATGATGAGCCCCAATTTTGGTACAATTTGGGCTCATTTTGGCCTATTTTACTTGCTCAAACCATTCATTTTTATTTTCTTATGCATGCATTTCTTAGTTTATTCATGTTGTTTGTAGGAAGAAGGTTAGACACTTTATCTACGTGACTAATGCATTATGATTCCAGGTTTTGGCATTAAAAAGGGAGCAAGAGACAACGAAAAAAGGGATAAGGAGACAATGAGGTGGCACTGCTGATTTTGTGGAGAGATGTCCACGGTCTTGGGACATTCCTCGTGATTCCCACCAAGAACTCCGAGCTCCAATCCATCTCCCCTCCGAGCTTAAGAAGCAGCCAACTGTCCTTCATGAACAGCAGTCATAAACTATTCTATAGGAACAGTAGTTATGACTACCCTACAGGATCCGCAGTTAGACTCTAGTTGGACAGCCGAGCTCCTAAAATCAAGGGCACTTGGTGGATCATCGTTTTTGTATAAGTATGAAGGCCTTAGCCTTAGATAGGTTGTTGAAACTCTCGTATTGCTATTGTAATTTTGGGAGCACAGTTCAGTTTTCGTTCCTTTTTGTAAGCCAATTTGGCATGACATCAGATTATGAATAAAGAAGGCAGTTTGTGATCTAGTTCTGAGTTTCTTAAGGAGACTATAGCTCTCAGGTTAGGGCCCAACCTGAGAGCCATAGATCCCCTCTGCTGTAGTGTTGTTTCCATTTCATTTCCAGCACTTTAAGTTTTCGTTTGCACATGCAATTCGAATTACAGTTTGGTGATTTGGTTTTCTTATGAGTAGGATAGATTTTGCTTATGGTGCAGTTGTTTCCACTTGCTTAGTGTAGCAGAGGATAGATACCATCAATTGGAGCTCCAGCAAAACGGTTGTTAAGGCTCACTGCCATCTCTCTTGAAGATTGGGGTGCAGTCCGTAACTAGCCACCAAAAACACGCATTACTTTATTTGATGATTGCTGCAATACAGTCACGGTTTTGATTAGATGCTTCCTTGTCATTCACACCTGCACACATACTTTCATCACAGCCTCATACATATTTCTCTTCACGTTTTGGATTGTTGTTCATTGAATTCATGGCATAAGTAAGTTAGGTTGATGCATTTTTGGTTTGGTGACAGTCATAATCTTTGGTTTCATTTACACTCCTCTTTCTCATGCCATTACCATCTCCATCTTGATCACGCATGCAAACATATCTCCTTGACCTTCACTTCGTTCTGTTCTCTCCCAAAGTCTTCCACTCCTCACGTAACTTCATTTCCTAACCTTTCATTGACATAACCCTTTATCTTCAACATACTCCCTACACCCATTTCCCATCTCATTCCTCCACTTCTGAGCCATCACCAGCCTATCCCTACCTCACATATCTCTTCCTACCATTCCATCACTTCAAACCTTCATGGTAGGTCATCCTGTAGCAGTTTATAGACATCCTGTAGAAACCTCTGAGTATCCTGTAGGATCCCCTGAAGACATCCTGTAGGAGGCCATTCACTCGGTTGCCGAGCTTCTGAATGTAGAAAAACTCTGTGGATGGATGCTAAGGGTCCATAGGGACCTCACCTAGCCTTCCCAACCTGTTCCACGCTTTCCTTCCTTCTCCACCCCATCTGCACAACCAAACCCTGATAAGCACAAAATCACAATCGTCCCATCCACTTAAAGGGAAAATACAAAAACATGTCTTTTATGATGCAAGTAGTTTAGATCCATGCATTTTCACTTATCATAGGTAACAGCAGCATTGGTAGAAGTTTCCTTCACGTCATTTGCATTATAGAGGCTAGACTAGTTAAATTAGGGTTTCCTAGGTTTACATGCTTTGATTTGCTTTCAGTTCATTTTTGTCAAGTAGATTAGTCTTCTTTGAGCTAGATTTTGTCCATGATTGATAAAGCTTCTTCTGTGAGCCCATAGAAGTTGGCTTGAGCCCTAGCGGACTTGTGCCAGCTGACCAGTGACAGCTGCGACAAGAGCTAGTACTTGTGCATACAGCACCGTCGCTTCCAAGTTTGTACGAACTACCGGGTTGATAAAATGAGAGACAGGAAGCCCCAGGAGTTGTAGCATTATTGCTACAATACTGGAGCTCACCAGTATATCCAACCAAAAATTTATTTGCATAACAAATCTCCAAGATAAGAAATATAACCCAAATCCATACATCAAAATTCATCCATCTTCGACAAATATCCTCCAAGGAAAAAGTGCGAAAATTCTTTAAGGCTAGATATTTCCCAAATCAAGTGATGATACAAATGAATGTATCTAACATCAATATATAGCTTCCTAATGTAATTAAAATTAGCCTATGGGCCCCTAAAGATAAAATACTATGCAAATAATAACTCATAATGGTGACAAGCCCACCATACTAACTCATAATGTAGAAATAAGCCTCATAAGGGGCCAAATAATGATGTATGCATGTCGTAGATCCCTCCAAAGGCTCAATAACATCTTGAATATCCATATTGAGGAATAAATTCCTCGAAATATGATGGAAAAGGGGGTGTCCCCTTGTTCTCCAAGTAGTAGACACGTGGTGCTCTCAATGGGTCTGAGGGCACATCAATGACCCCATGGGTTTCCATATGAACCAGAGATGTTTGTAAATCCTTTGCAATGGTCCAAGTGGTGGAATGAATGCTTCCATGACATCGTACAAGTGTTGAGACACCTTTCGAGAGTGTGGGGCTCCTATGGGGGCCTACCAGGCATATTGTACCAATTGGGTCACCATCGTCCCAAAAGTGGATCGCTAGTAGTCTTTGAACATCCATGAACATCTTTGGAGTGTTGTATACTGTTGCAGATGCCCATGTCTCTCTATGCAGACCCTAGATGTTAAAATGTGGACCTTTGGAGGTCAAGATCCTGTATAGGCAGACTAAACCCAAATGGAAACCACCTGCAATCCTGTATAAGATCCAATGTGTCCCCTAGGATTCCAGTACAATTAGTCATTAAAATAATTGATTAAAAGAGATTTTAGACCATGGATAACAAAGTGAGCATTTCATAATGGCATTCCCTTTCGTACTGGGCTTTGGCATGTGCTAGTGTCTCCAAACTCCAAAGGGGGTTAGCCAAGGACCTTATTAGGTGGCTTTAACCCCTAGAGGGGATAGTATGTCCAAGGTACATCCTTCTAATCGAGGTGGCAAGTGACAAATAGGTGAGATGGAATAAGGAATGAGAGGGGCATCCCTAGGCCACATAATGGGGCATAGGGGTAGCTAGATAAGGGGAAGCCATACCTAGGTATATAATGTATAGGAGCAAGTAGTCGTGGTACATGAGGTGCTCGACCTTGATTTTTCCACCCTTATTTATATGCCTTTTTCCTTTTATGGAATTTTCTTTAGTTAATTGCTAGGGGCTCAAAGGAGAAGAGCATGATTTGTATAATATAGCAGTGATTACCCCTTTTGAGGTAGGGCAGTTAATTACCCTCTAGGGGTTGGGACAATCATGGGTTCCTAAATGATAGAGGAGGCTCATCTAGGGCATATGGAACTAGGGTGATGGCCATGGATAGGGTAGAGCTCTTGTGTTTTCTTTTGTCCACATGCTAATTATTTTATCCCAAACATATTTTACATTTTGTGATACAATATCTTGTTAAATGTGGCCATTTATACTTTTCACTTTTTCTTTTAATCGCTTTGACCTCTAGGGAATCATTCTAGGCCTTACCCAAGGTGGGGGCAAGAGGATAGGGAGGCTAGCCCTATGTGGACCCAGAATGGGAATGTGGACCCAGGTGGGAGAAAATATGAATGTGGGTAGAGCAACCACTATCGATAAGAATGCTAAAATGTCCATTTAGATAGTTTATGGTCCATGATATGGAACTAGGAGAAAACATAAGAAAATAGAAATAAAGCAAACTCCAATGTTCAGAGATGTATTTGTTTTAGTAACAAGAAAAGATAATGTCAATGGGACAAAGGATTTGATGAAAGAATAAGTATATTCATTTGTGTTTATGGGACATCTACTTCTCGCATTCACATGAGATAAATAGTTTTGACAATAGTTGTTTATTGATCGTGAGGTTTCTTTGAAGAATATCACAAGTGCTATACAATAAATTCATGGGTTTCAAAAAAAATTGTTGATTGAAGTCTTGAGGGCATGTTGTTTTGGGTAAATATGACAAAGATTTGACCGAGATGGCTAGGCAATAACCTAATTTTGGCGTCAGTTTATGTCTATGGAGCATCAAAGAGTGCTCCATGGAAGGAACCTCATCTTGGAATTCTAAGCAAGTTAAGAGAATTTCAAGAATGGATTCCTAATAACTCTCCTATAGTGATTCTATCTCAAGCATATTTCTCCATTGGGAGAAAAAAACCCTAGTGAATTCACTATTAACAGATTTTTGCATAGATTTAATTGAATCTTGGTCAAACACTTACTCCATTTTCTAGGTTGAGTCTATCAACTTTTCTTTTAGCTTTCAAGATTCCATTGTCATTTGATCTATGATGCCATCTTTCAATCTATACATGCCATTTAGCTTGAGATCATCAATCACAAAAACAACATCAACTATAGTCACTTTCAATCAATACATGTCATTCAACTTGAGATCATCAATCACAAAAACAACATCAACTATAGCCAATTCAATCCTCTATCAAATTTTCCCATGCCAAGCAAGGCAGAAAGTTTAGGGCACAAGTCATTATATTTCTTTTTCCACTTGTTTCCTATTAGAATAAAATTTACATCTAAAAAGAAAATTGTGTTTACAACATCCTAAATTAATGACACTATAAGAAAAAATACTCTTTTGGTAATCCTAAAATTTTAATAGGGCCGCAACAAATTAAAACTATGGGAAAATGCTAGGAAAAAAGGATTGAAAACAAAGCAATAGTTAAAGTAGTGAACAAATGAGAATGCTATGTAACCCTATTGATTGGCCTAGGACACCCAAGTTAACGTGTTCACTATTGTGGTCAGCAAAGTTTAACCCAACCAATAGGTTGCATTGTAACTACGGTCCACACCACCTAGATGGAATAACACAAAAGCCCCAAGAGATTTTGGTAGAATATTTACCATTCATACTCAACACCTAAGCCAACAAAAGTTCCTCATGGGCAAGTAACAATAATTATTATAATTAAAAAATAAAGATAAAATGTAGTTAGCTACCTTTTTAGTGGGCTTCGCCTCTCGAAGCTTCTCCTCTCACAGAAAGCCTCAATATTTCTTGTCTGAGTCCACGTCCATTTCCTCAGCATCCAATTTATTTTCTTTGGGACTCTCAAAAGCCTGGGTATAGGTGAATCCGAGGTCCTTTTTGGGTCTCTGTCATTTTTAGGGATGAATGGATCATCATAATCCATCTGTGCTAAAGCATATTCCTCGTGACCACCTATGGTCTTAGGATATTTGATTTCCTTACCATAATCAATGCATTCTTGCTCTCTTATTTTCTTATTTTCTTTGTTGATTTTTGTCTCAAAAAGGCACCTGCCGTCTTCTTTGATGAAGCCATTATTGCTTATGCCTTTGGGTTCATCTTCCTCCATGGAATCTTGGACATATAGCCTCATAATACAAGTCAAGGAGGACAAGAGATAAAAAGAAACATATAGTCGATTGAGCTTACACTAATATAGATGTGATTCATTAGTGTGAGGTGCACCAACCAAACAACTTCTCCATGCAATCTTATTTGAAAATGGAAAGAACCTAATGAAACATGGGCTTTATCTTCAAATCCTCATTTTAGGCCCCTATTTGTGCCTTCCCAACCCCACCAATAGCTGGGATTCCATCCATGCCCCAATACATAATCCAGCTGGAAAGCTTGATTAATGGATGGTAGTACCCCTGATACGGCTATCTTTATTAGGTGCAAGACCTATTTCCATAGCCCAATTTCCTTACATTTCTGACCCACCCAGATAGATCTCCTTTGGTTGAACACCTCTTTGTGCTTGTATAGAAGTATTTTGAAGTTGGTTATAGAGATGGAGGGCTTGGGTATGGGCTATCACCCAGTGGTGTGGACAACCTTGTGCACATTCCCATGGTAGAACCAATTCACCACGATTGGAGGCATGGAGAATCCAATCTCATGAATTCAACCAAATGAATCAGATCATACGTGAGACCAGGGGTTAAATTTGATGGGTCCCCTTACCCATCATGGAAATTTTTATGACAGTTTTATTTTTAAACTTCCCTTCACATAAATTTTAATATTTACTTTTACCCTGCATAATATTTTTCATATAAAATCATAATCAATGAAGAATCATCATTTTCTATTCATTATCAATGAGATCAAAAATTTTATGAAAAAGATAAGGATTGTCAATTTGTTAGTCAGCCAGTGCCTTTAAAACTGGAGTCTAAAATAACAAAATCACAAAAACTATGCTAATTCCTTTCTTCATAAACATATTTTGAGATAAAAGAATTAAAACCTTACAAATCAAAAACATATTTAGGGGAAATAAAATCAAACATAACCTTATGACAGTTGAACTTACAGTTGGAAAACTATTTCTCATATTTGAGATGACCGTATAGGTCTTGCCTAAACCTATGTTATGTACCGTCACACATTGTATGAAAATTTGTTGTATTGATAGTCTAGGTATGAAGACTTGACTTGAAAGATTTAAAGATATAAATCCCATTAAAAAAAACAAAAAATTTATAAATAAATATAAATATACAATGGAGAAGATATGGGCCCACATCTCTTGATGCGCATCTTGCAAAAAGCTCTGCCATTTACATTTTTTTAGAAGCCATTTCTTCTAAAACCATTTCTTACGTTGTGTTTATTTCTTCTTCCTCCTCTCATCCTACTTCTAGTTCTAATGCTACATCCAATGAGATTCTAATGTCCGCATCTTATGTTTGACATGAGTTTTGTTTTGTATCTATATTATTTTGGAGTATTAAGGATTAGCTTTCGGTTGTTTTTTTGTAGATTAGGATTATGAGTTTCTTTTGCACTCCCATTATGCACTTGCACTAATTCTACTTTTGAATCTCACTAAGTAACTCTTGTGGTCATTTTTTGGACATTAAACATAATCTTCTCTTATCTTATCTACAACTGCATTGCATTGATCTCAATCTCTATCACTTTAACAAATACTTTAGCACTCACATTCCTTCATGTACTTATAATTATTTCTACTTTTGTTCTAGGAAATGTCTTTCATACTCCCACATTATCTTTTTGTTTGTTGGATGTACTATTCAGTCCCATTGAGCTACTCCTGCAATCATTTATTGAAAATAAACAAAACCACCTTATCTAATATTATAATATTATCTAGTATTGAATTGTGTGTTAATGAGCCTAATACATTCAATTTAGTTTCTGGAAATTCAATGTTAAAATAAAAACTATATTTGCATTTAGTTCTACTATTAAAGAGGAATCAAGGTCTACTTGAGATAACCAATTTGAAAAAATACATTCTTCTAATAGAATGGTGCTTTATCGAGTAAACGGTATCAACAAATGTGGCTTGGGGAGCAACCAAGAAACAATCAAAATCCTTAAAAAATAAAATTGATAAAATTTAATTGACATTTGATAAAATTTAAAAGGGAAAATACTTTATAAGAAAGACAATAATGAATGGTCAAACTAGTTTCCTAGGACATTTCCATTTTCAGTTTTGGTAAGGAAAATTGTATTTAAAGGTAGTCTTCTAACTTCATCTAAATACAAATTCATATTCCATATGTTTTTGGACTGTCACTTTATTAAAAAAATGTAACACCAATCTCGAAACAAAGTGACACCACTCACACTTTATAGAAAGTAATGGAGACACTCCCTAGGAAAAAATTAACCATGAAAAGGAAATATCATGAAATCGTGTCCATGAGAAGCATTTATTATGCATGCATAAGCAAAAGGCACTAGAATGGATGGCTGAATTAATCAGTGAAACCACAGTCGAAACTATCTATTTTGAGGTGAATGTCCTTATATTTCCAAAATACTACTCACTATAATAGTAGGTGCCGATTGGATAGTGTTGGGATAGCACCTACTAGTGCCTAACAATAAATAAATGTTAACTTCGAAACAATTCAGCATTAAAGAAATTGCAACTGAAAAGTAAAGAATAAGCATGAGGATGGTCAAGTTAAAACCTTATACATGTAGTTCAGGTTGCAATTTTGATTCCTTCACTCTTTGTAGGTTCCTCGCCATCGGTCATAGGTGTCTCTGCATTAATGTGTACAAACATCACTTCATGACTGGCGGTTGTTCTCAATTTAGACTGAGACTGAACTTATCTACAGTCATTCCCCCTGTGCATGTGTTCTACCATGGGCATGCTCTCTTGCCCCTTCCTTGCCCTTCCCATAGTCTATTTCAATAATTTCTTTCATTGTCCTACTTTTATCCAAATTAAGAAAGTCATAAGCATCCATTGGCTCTGCCTTATGCATTTTTCTTGCTGAGTCTGATGCGAAGTTTGCTTCATTTGTCTCAGTCTACTGGGCTCGAGTGGGGTTTGGAACCCAACTGTTTAAATTCCATGTTGTTTAATGGATTGCTGGTGGAGTGCCTATTGATGAAGAACTTGTTTTTGGAGGGCCTATTGGTGGGCACTTCTAGGAGAGGAACTAGGCTCTAAAAATCATTCACAAGCAACACTACCCTATCCGCATCCCTGTGACTGTTATAGTTGTTGATATTATTATTGTTATTGTGGGTCTTTGTCATACATTGTGCTATGCCATGAGAAGGTGACTTACTTGAATTTTGATACATAGATGATTATTGGAAGCAGAATAATCCTTCAAGGCACTCATTCCAGAATATTTCACTCTCTGATGTTGTTGTGAGGATGAGGATCAAACAGGAGGATCCTCATTCTATCCAATACTGCTATTTTTGGATTGATATTGTGAGACTCCAAAAACATTGAGGACTAGCTTGTCTTTTTCCATGGCTCATAACCACATCAAATTCATCCACCCCACCTCACACCCACATCTAAAGAATACAAAGGCCAATTTTCCATAGCTCAAACCCACATCAAATCATCAAAAATTTTTGACCCAAATCACACAGGGTCCACTTTTGCAATCAAACATGGCTTGAAACCGCAGCAGCACACTAGAAATTTGTCATACGTGCAAACCTGGAGGGGACCAAGACAAACATAGCTAGTGATAGTGAAAGTTTCCAATGATGTTGATGTTGTATTTAAATAATAGGTAGTTGAAGATATGCCTGAAAATTTTATAGAAAGCAATGCACAAATCGAAAGAAGCAAGAACTCCAAAGGAAACCACTCTGACTTTTGAGTTTGTCACTGGTTAATGGCAAAAGTGGGATTCTGAGAATGAGAAAAGGATCCATACCAAAGATGAAGGTTGTATTGATAGATTAATGTCTTTAGTCGATCTCCTCTATTCACACGAAGTCCACTAGAAAGAGGAACATGAACATTAGTTGATCTCCTTTGTTCACATGAAGTCCACCAAAAAGAGGAATATGAACACTAGTTAGTCTCCTCTGTTCACATGAAATCCACCACAAAGAGGAACATGAACACAAGGACATTGTTAGGGGAATGTGTTTCACATGATGCTTGTCCCAGCAAATCATTATGGGATGTTGGGAGCCCCTCCCAGAGAATAGATCTCAAATCTGGCAGGCATGCGAAACCTAAAGTGGCCTCGACCCTCAATCTTTCTAAATTTTTCATCCATGAGGCGCTGCTAGCGGCCTGTGTATGTTGCCTTTATGAAACTTTTGACGTATTTATTTGGGAATAAACTAATTTTATTGAATTTTTCATCCATGAGGCGCTGTTGCCGACCTCTGTATCACGTCTTTATGAAACTTTTGACATGTTTATTTGGGAATAAATTGATTTTACTGGTAAAATATTCAGAAAATTGCAAACAAGAGTCAATTTGGAAGCCATTGTTGACGTGTTTATTTGCGAAAAAACTAATTTTACTAGTAAAAAATTCAAAAAATTGCGAACATACATCAAATTTGAAGCTAGAGTGTGATGCAATGGCCGCACCCTTCCTTCTCCTTCTTCCTCATGGATAAACCTTTCTGATGGAGGGAAATAAAGAATTTTTCTCCTTCTTCCCCATGGACAAACCTTTCAAATGGAGGAAAATAAACAATTTTGATATTTAAAAGAAATAAATCCATGAAACTTTGAATGGAACTTAAATGAATGGCTATTGTTAAATGTTAGTGTGTTTTTTAAGGGAATTAAATTCTATTAAATAAAATTCTAGTTTTTTTTTAATAAGAGGTATTTGTAATTATAAATATTTATTAATTTGTGAAAAAAAAAATTAGGTATTTGTGTTACCAAATATTATTTGAGGGGATTTTGGTTGATTTATCAAAAGTGAATTATGGTGATATCAAAACAAGTTTTGTGTAATGATTAATTATCATCTCTAATTAAATGTTTGTTTAATAAGGGTAATTAATTTATGTAGATTTTTCATGATGTTTAATAAGGGAGTCAACATGGGAAAGGTAATAATTTGGCTCTCACATGTTTTAGAAAATTGATATCTCTTTGTCCATAAACATTAGGGGTGGAAAAATAACATAGCTTCTAGAGCTAAGTTTGTTCCAACTTAGTTATATCTTGAACCACAAATTGGTGTTGACCTCATGCATATGACAGAAATTTGGTGGCTTGTAGGGTAGTCTTGTCATGGAATAAGAAGGGTAGACATCAAAATAAGCTTTTTGTGGTCAAAAAGTATAATGAAGTAGTAATGTAGTAGGATTAATGATCATTTCCAATTAAATGTTTGTTTTAGTAAGGATAAGTAATCTATGGAAATTTTCCATGATGTTCAATGGAAGAACTCAACATGGGAAAGGTGATAGTTTGGCTCCCACATGCTTTAGAAATTGATCTCTTTGTCCATAAACATTAGAGGTCGAAAAAAATCCTAGGCTCTAAAGCTAAGTTTGTTCCAAATTAGTTATATATTGAACCACAAATTGTTGTTGACCTCATGGATATGATAGAAATCTGGTGGCTTGTAGGGCAGTCTCATCATGGAATAATTTTGTCACTTATTATCTAGTCATAATTTTTAATCCTAGACTAAATTAGTCATTTAATTTAGTCTCTTTTAGTTTAGTCACTTATTAGCTAGTCATATACTTTATCCCTAGACTAAATTAGTCGTTTAATTTAGTCATTTTTAGTTTGGTCACTTAAAATTTCTCAAATTTAGTAGTAATTCACTTGAAATCATTGTGATGACTAACTTTTTTAGTCACCTAGTCATTAATTTCATCATTTTTTACTAGTGATTGGATCTCCTTCAAGTGATGATGAGGGAGCCTTACAGGCCTCACTACAAAGCATTGTTCAGTTGATATGGCAGGGTTTTCCGCGGATACCTCATCCGTCCACACCACCTCCACCTTCACCCACACTGCCACCACCAACGCTGCCAGTCAACATGTTGAATATGATGAAGTTGCAAGTTTTCAAGGCTCGGGAAGTGAGGATCTAGATCAATTTTGGTTTGTTGCAAAGGTTGTGTTGAGAGCACAACAAATTATAGATGATAATATAAATAAGGTGTAGTTCTTCACCACTCTGCAGGACCACACACTGACATGGTATGTTAAGTACTGCACTAATAATCCATTCACGTCATTGGAAGATACTCAGACCACTTTGAAGAAGGAATTTGGTAAGCCTAAATCTGCCTCGCAATCAGTAATTGGATTTAAGAAAATCATGATGAGACTTGGTGAAACACCATGGGAGCTAGATCAAACACTGAAGTGTCGGATCCGTGAAGCTAATATGAATCTCACAGATAGTTACCATTGTGATTAGTTTATAGCTACGCTTTTTCCCCACCTAAGGATTTCTTTGTCACAGCAAAAGATAGGAACTCAAGAGAAAGTCCTAGAAATTGCGATGAGATTGCATGAGATACCTATCCAGGATGCTTCTTTGGGAGTTCAACGGATTCATGCAAAGTTGCACAACCTCTACTTGGAGTTGCAGAGCTTGGAAAAGGAAAAAGTGGCTCGGCCAGAGGTGTGCGAAGAATTTTGGCATCTCAAGTGTAAAAACCAGGGGCATGATAAAGATCGATGCCCTATCTTTGCGAATTACATCACAAGAGTGGGGCTAATGCCCCTAAGGCAGGAAGCTCCAATAGGACCAAGTGCACGACTCATGCTATGCTGCGCTATTTGTCAAGTAGCCAGAAAACTTGTAACAAATAATTGTCATTTACTGCAAAAGTTTGTGTAGACATCGCAAAAATTGTTCTGTGATACCTGCAAATCAGTGGACCATGATGAGTGCCACAATTGAAGCTATGAATTAATGATGGAGAGGATGCATACGTATCAGATGCAAGTAGAAACTTGACCTCTGGATTAGGGCATTGGGGGAATGCGCAAAGAATATTAGGGGCACAGACAAGGCCGAGGAGGAGGAGGACCTGGTAGCGGTCGTGGGGAAGTCATTTGTTACAATTGTAGAATGGCAGGATGCTACGCACGGGAGTGTATGAATCAGACACACCCATCATGTTAATACTACACTCATTTTGACCACACAATCGAAGAATGTCGTATGATGATGGCAAAGAGGCTGGAGAAGAAAGTGCAGCCTCGGCATCCTACCCAAAACTTACAAATGAGGAGGATCGAGCCCCGCGAAGAGGACTTGAATGTGAATATCATGTTGTGAAGTGGGATCACAACTGGTGACAATAAGGGAAAATAGCCTAAATAAGGTGGATGGGTCCACAAGGCTCCAGAAAAGGAGGTTGGGTTTGATCTGGAGCATGTGAAGGAAACGTTCATGGAAGCGAGGAAAAGCTTCGCTAAGGCCTCTACCTCAGGAAGTCAAGACAAACTGCCTATAGAGGTTGACCCCTTTGTGCGTACCACCTTCTTAAAGACTTGTATGAAACTACTACATGATAGCAAGGCTATGAAATGACTATAGGAGTTGATAAAAAAATGTGTTGGTAAGGATAATGCTCCTGATGGACCCCGTGTAGTCATAAAGATTGTAAGAATAAGGGAAGAACAGGGTGTGAGATGAGGCTTACCCCTCAAATCAGAAACTATGAGATGGACCAAGTTATTTTGGATTTGGGGCCTGACGCGAACATATTGCCTAAATAGACATGGGAGAGAATGGGGAGACATGCGCTGCAGTGGTCTCTAATTCAACTGAGGATGGCGAACCAGCAGAATATTATCCCTATGGGACGATTGGAGGGAGTTACTGTAGATATAAAAGGTATGAGCGCGCTGGCTGATTTTGAAGTGATAAATATTGTTGATGATAGCAATCCATACCCTGCGCTCCTAGGAATTGATTGGGCTATTGACATGAATGGGGTCATCAATTTGAAGAAGAGGATAATTTCATTTGAAAGGAAATCGCTTTGCGTTGTAGTACCATTGGACCCTGTAGAAGGACCGTGCTATACTGAAGTGGTCCACGACTATGAGGAAGGTGATGATGATTTGGATTATATCTATAAATTAACAGTGCGAGACCAAGACTAGGTTAATCTGATAGCTGATGGACGAATTTCATGGGACTGTGAAAGTTCCTATACCTCGGATTCAGACGAAGAGTTGGAACATTGGCAAAACAAGCTGCATGAAGTATCCACACTACGCTGCAACATGATGACCAACTCATTGCAATGTGTGTCATTGTAGGTAAGAAATTTACCTTATTACGATGGTTTAATTGACATAGATAAATTTTTGGATGCTTTTGAAAGAGAATTTCCAGAGGATCACCACTTTAAGGCGCTAGATTTGGCACTACGCACTATGCCCGCTCAGTGGTGGGGTATGCACAAAGACAACTTTGATGAGTAGCGTGATTATAGAATGATGATGAGGATGCGATTTGGTCACCCTAAAGTACGGTTAACTGAGAAATGTGATGGGAGGAATGATCTGTGTGATCATCGAGAAAAATGGACTAAAGTGTATGGAACGAAGCCACAACTAGAATGGGTGCATTTATTCTGTCACACTCTGGATATAATCCCTATGAATTTTTATTTGGAAACAGAGCTCTGCCATGGCACCATGGAGTGGGATATCTTAAGAGAAGGGTTCTTGAGGACATTCAACTTTGAAGACAGGTTTGAAAGCATTGATAAGGCATTGCAAGAGGTTAAGGTAGTGATCTTCTGAATTCCGCATGATCCTTTGGAATTCGTTTAACTAGATTGGAGCAACCATCTGCATCATGCACTTGAATGCTATAATATGACTACTGAAGCAGAGGATGAGGATATAAGGAATATCAATAACCCAGAAATGGAAGGCCACCATGAGGTTGAAGGTCCACAGATAGAGAACCTGGATATCACCACACCACTGAAGATTAGATAGGTAAATATTGGTACTAAAGCGAAGCCTAAATTCGTGAAGATCAGAGATTATTGGGATGATGCCATAGTGGATAAATTTGTTGAGTTACTCCACGACTACCATGATATTTTTCCTACAAAATGTTCAGACCTGAAAGGCATCATAGGTGATTTGGTAGTGATGAAAATAACTTTGAAACTGGACGTGAAGCCCGTTAAGCAGTGGCCATATCTCCTTAATCCCAAATACAAGGAAAAAGTCTGCTTGGATTCATACAAGATGCTTGAGGTAGGTATTATTGAACCAATGGAGGAATCTGATTGGGTGAGCCCAATGGTAGTTTAGGAAAATAAGAAAGCTTAACGATGCCTGCATTCATGATCCTTTCTCGACACTATTTACTGATGAGATACTAGACAATGTTGGAGGGTAGGAGGCTTACTCATTTAATGATGCATCCTCTGGATACCATCAGATCAAGATTGTGCCAAAAGATAGGAGTAAAACAATCTTTGCGACGAAATGGGGGTGTTTTCAGTATGCAATGATGCCCTTCAGACTCAAGAACACACCGGCAATATTCTCTCGTGTATTCATCACGACATTCAAAGAATTTATTCACAAATTATTAGAGGTATATTTTGATGACTAGACATTGTTTGGGCTAGTAAAGTGCCATGTAGCCAGTCTGCACTTAATGTTGGATACATGCCGAAGGTATCAAATCGTACTGAACCTGAAGACGTGCTTGTTTTGTGTCCCCTTTGGGATCTTGCTGGGTCATGTGGTATGCAAGCAAGGACTCATGGTGGACCCTACCAAGATCATAGTAATAATCAATTTTGAAGCCCCATGGAGTGTTAAATAGTTGCGTGCAATGTTGGGCCATACTGGGTACTATCAAAAGTTCATCAAGGCTTAAGCTCAGATTACTGCGCCGATGGAGAAGTTGCTAAAGAAGGATGCTACATTTTTTTGGGATGAAGAATGTCAGTGCAATATGGATGTCTTGAAGGAAAAGATTGTCACCACACTGATATTGGTCTTCCCAGACTGGAGGAAGGAATTCCATGTGCGCATTAATGCCTCATGTATTGCATTGGGAGTAGTGCTAACACAGGTTGGTGAAGGAGAGATGGATCATCCTATAGCATTTGCGAGCATAAAGTTGTCAAAAGCTAAAAAGAATTATTCAACAACAAAGCACGAAGTATTGGCCATGGTGTACACACTCCAAAAATTCAGACACTATCTGTTGGGAAGACACTTCAAGATGTACACAGACCATTCTACATTGAAGTTTTTAGTTAATAATCCTGTGTTGGGGGGGAATATGCAAGTGGCTATTTTATTTCAAGAATATGATTTTGAAGTAATTGTGAAACTAGGAAGGTTGGATGCAGGACCTTACCATCTGTCACACATTGAGACAGGAGAGGAGCCTACTAATTTGGAGGAAGGGTTGCCTAGCTCTTCACGATGCATGTAGAGGACAACCAATTTACAGATATTATCCATTTTTTGACCACATGGACAACTCCAGAAGGCTACACCAATCAACAGAAGAAAGAATTGGTATTACGTGCGGTTGATTTATCAGTAATTGTTGGAAATTTGTATAAAATGGGATTGGATAAGATACTCCGACAGTATGTGCCTGATTTCAAAAGAAAGAGAATCCTTGCAGAGGCTCATGGGGGAGTTGCAGGAGGGAATTATGTAGGAAAGGAAACAACACAGAAGATTTTGCACCTTGGGTTATGGTGGTCTACGCTGCATAAATTTTCCAAAGTATATTGTAGGGCATGTGATGTGTGTCAAAGAACGAGCAGGCCATCGTGAAGGGATGAACTAATTCTAAATCCTTAGGTGCCATTACAACCATTTGAGAAATGGGCAATTGATTTTGTAGGGTTGATTCAGCCCCCAGGCAAGAAAACAAGTGTGCACTACATCATCATCGTGACAAAATATTTGACTAGATGGATGGAGGCACAGCCTGTAAAGGATTGTATAGGGGATACAGTAGCTAAATTTTTGTTTGAGTTCATGCTAGCTAGGTTCGAGTGCCCAAAAGTGTTGATGAGTGATCACAGTACACACTTCCTCAATGAAACAATCAACGCACTAATAGAAGAATTTTAGATTTATCATCAGAAGAGTACACCATATCGCCCCCAGGCTAATGGAACAGTGGAGGCCATCAATAATATATTAGATAACGCACTAACAAAGATTTGAAATGCACATCAGAATGATTGGGATGTGCACGTATCGACAGTATTATGGGTGTATAGGAGTACTTGCAAAAAACTAACAGGTCAGACACCTTTCCAATTGGTCTATGGTGTAGAAGCTGTGAAGGCTATCAATATATCATGCTTAGTCTACACATAGTAGCCTTCACAGGGTTGGTAGACTGTGGAGCCTTGGAAGAATGGCTCATGCAATTGATGGAGCTCAAAGAGGACAGATTCTTGGCTAGATTTCATCAGCAAGTACAGAAGGAACGTGAAAAGGCATGGCATGATCGACACATCAAGCTGCACATATTTAAGGTAAATGACTTGGTTTTATTCTATTATAGTAAACTCACTAAATTTCTAGGAAATTTTCAGATGCATTGGTTGGGACCATATGTCATTAAAGAAATCACAGATGGGGGCGCGGTTTAGCTCGCAAAGCTGAAAAGAGAGCCTTTCCCAAGAAAAGTGAATGGGAGCTGATTGAAGCCTTATATAGGAGACTCGCTCAATGACTACATAATGTCAGGACAATGTTAGCACTCTAGGCAGCTGCAAGGGAGTGCGGGAATATAAACGACACTGCCTAGTTTGTAGAGCTACGCAATAGAGGAGCTGCACAAAAAAGGGTGAAGTCACAGTATCAGAAGGTGCGCACAGAGAGCTGCGCTATGAGGGGAGATATCGCGCAACACAACCAAAAAATGACCATTACAATCACTGTTCATGATTTGATAGCCAGGAGATGGTTAAGAGGACCAAGGGGTGGCATTTAAGGCTAAAATATTTGAAGATATTCTGCCAAATCAGCATTTATGGATAAATTTTTGGGGGAACAGTTATATTCAGATTCAAAATCTCTTATACATTACGCGTGTTTGTCCAACAAAGAACACTTTTCGTCCTTAGAATTTTTACGATGTGTTGTCTGTCACATATGAATCACTAGGTTTTCGAGGATTTGGTCACAATCTCTGTGTTTGATACTTTACCTAAGGATACCAAGTAGTTTATTCGCAGCACTATGTCAGGATCAGGTAAGACTGCAAGCACCATAGTAACTATTGCCTCTTAAGGAGCAGCTCTAGAAGTTGTGAGCATGGAGGCTTCGGCTCCTGTACCTATGGTACCGAGGTCGCCTAGGCTAAAGCCTACACTAGTGCGTGAAAACCCAAAGCCAAAGAAAGACAAGAAGAAGAGATTGATGCTAGTGCGCAAGTCGTCGAAAAATCACTCTGCTACCCAATCCCAAAAGAAAAATAAGACACTAGCAAAGGATAAGAAGGTGGTAGATTTAGAGGCCGAAGAAGGCACAGAGGATATAGATTCTAAGGGCATGGAGCCCGTCTCCAAGTTGTCAGTTTATATCCCTCCACGTAAAGGAAAGGTGAAGGTCACCAAGGATCTAGATGTGGAGAAATTCCTCATCCATATGCCCCTACTACCAAAACGCATCACCTTTGAAGGCCCACGCCTAGTGCGAATTCCCCTTTTAAAAATGGAAGACTGAGATTTAGCTAATAATTAGAGGATCCCCCGCCTCACAACAGAGATTTACATTAAGCAGGTCTATTTCAAAGAATCGGGTGTCATTGCATTGGAGCCAATTGAGTGGATTCATAGAGTAAATCAATCGGGGTTGTTTAACCTACTGTGGGTGCCCCACTATCACCGCACCAGCATCAATATCACCTGCATAAAGTAACTTCTAACTCTGGTGCATGATGGGTGTTTATGGATGAGTGCCCCTATCCCCATCACGGACATGCTTATCCATCGGATGACGCTCCCGCCACATTCAGGCCTGAATCCGGCGAAGGAGTTTGAAAGAAAGACCAGTGAGCGTGACTTGCTAGAAAATATGAAGAAGAAATTTGACTTAGTCAAGAAGCCGCACGGGTACTCCATAATGTCCATCAATGACCCCGAGGTACAAATTTCCATGCAAATATTAGCCGCTAAAGTCATGAGGAAATGTCGTGTGGACAACGTTTCGGTGCCTGTGATCTCGTTAGTTACACAGTGCATGCAGTTTAACTGGTCACGCTACCTTTATAGCGAGTTCCTTACGAATTGTCACAAGGCTCAGGACAAGAGCAAGACCTTCCACTAAGCGTGGTTGCTGCTCTCCATTGTGATAGTTTTTTGGGATATGTCGGAGGACTGTCAGTTTCCTCCCTTGGAGAAGGGATTGCTAAAGGCTGCATAGTTTGCCTCCTTTTGGGCCACGGAGGACTCCACGCAGGTCATGGAGACAAAAAAATTCTGGGTTTTGATGGAGGCAAGCATTCGCATGGCCATCAACCAGCGGCCTCAGTTTTCACCAGCTGTGTATGAGCAGTTGTCAGAGTACACGGAGTTCAAGGTAGACCTCCACCATGTGCATATCAGGGCGTGGAAGGATCCACAGCAAAAGTAGTTTGATCTGCCTTATCTTGCCATAGATGATTCCATTGAGGAAGTCATAAAGTGTTGGCCAGCAGATTGGCACTCTCCATCTGATCTAGCCGTGGGTACCAGAAAAAGCACAGGGAGTTCTATGGAGAAGAAGAAGAAGGAGGCAGCAAAGTAGGTGGTCCAATAGTTGGCTACCCAGCAAAGGAAGGAGGGAAAGGAGAAGGCCCGATTGGAAAAGGAGCATGTTGCAAAAAAACACGATGAACAAGAACAACGTGACTTCGAGCGAAGAGGCAAATCCTATTCGCCCCAGACCAAGGAAAAAATATAGTCAAAGCATGGTATTGGTGGTGATGAAGGACAAAGCACTCCATTCTCGGTGAACACATAAAGGGATCAGCAGAAGGAGGGGCCCCGAAAGAAGTCAAAAGCGAAGAATCCACTGCTCGATCCCATTATGCTCACAGAAGGTGATCTCAACAAGATCGAAGATAAAGTACGTGACACCACTACAGAACTATTGCAGCAGTTTGAACAATAGCACCTACAGTCACTAGGCACTATTCAGAAGGATCTGCATGAACTGCAGATCCAAACCAGTAGGCTATAGGTGGGCACGGGATAGGTGAGCACCGCATAGATGATTCTGGCACTATGGACCAGTCAGGCTTCCAAGATGGTCAAGTTAGTGGATCTCCAGGTAGACACGCTACTAAAAGGATACTTGAGTGTGGAAATGGCCAACAACAAGGTCATCGTAAGTACTCTGAAGAACATTCACCTCAACCTCGCGGTGCTCCCCAACAAATATCTTCATACGCTACAGACAGGTGTGACGATGGAATTAAGAGTGTGGGAGAAGTGCGCTCTAAGCTTAATAAGCGAATATTGGGTGAATAATGAGAAAATGTTCACTAAGAAGATAGAGGCCCTAAAGGAAAATGAAATGATCCATGCACAGAGCGCCCAGCTGGCAATCGCGGTTGCAGAGGCATGCAGGTCAGTGCCAGAGTTGCACATACTTGAGGAGGCACCGCTTGAAGATAAGATCTAGAAGCTAGCTACGAGCATTTGCGATGGTAAGGTAGAGGTGGCCAGAGTTTAGTTTGAATTGAATATGAAAATCACAGAGCTGAAGCTCAAGTCACAACCTTCAATTTTGCTAGAAGTTCGGGAACATCACGAAGCTGTTGTTAAGGAAGGAATTTCTACTGTGGATGCCACAGTTGTTGACTACACATCTCTATTTGAACACGCCATGGAAGTGGTGACGACCCTAGAGGAAGATCCCACCCTGTAGATCTTAAGTACAGAGATCTGCTAGCTATAACAACAGCATGAAGAAGTAAAGATGACAGCGTGCTCCATTGCTATAGCACAGCACCTCGCCAAGTTGCAGGAGGCTAAGCAGCTCCTTACATAGGTGGAAGCAGTGCAGAAAAAGGAAGTAGTCCTTAAGGCAAAGTTGGGGCCTTGGTTGGACAAATCCTACCTAGTTTTGGCCAACATATAGGAAAAATTGGTGAACTTGTAGACTACACAACAGAATTTCAAGCGAGACAGTGAAGGACCAACCATAGAGCAGCTAGTAGAGCAAGTGAAGCAGGCCACCACCTAGAGCGTGGTTGAAGTTGTAGTGTGCAAGTAGAGCTGGGGGATCTTCGCAGTAAGATCACCGCACTAGCCAAGTGACTCGAGTGCGATTCATGACCTTTTTGTTGGGGGCCTGTTGGGATGGGGTCCCCTAGGGTTAGTTTTGGGGCAAAAGCCCAAGTTTTGATGTAAAAAGATGAAAAGTCTCTACAAATTGTGGTCGCAAAGCATGTAGCTAGTTAAGAGTCAAAAAGAGTTTTTACCCTTCTTTATGTAAAGTTGAGTTGGCTTTTGAGATCTACCCATGGTCTGCGGACCATGGGATTGTATAAATAGGTGTGTCTTAGAGATTCTAAGGCAGGTAGAGATACTTTGGTCGATGGGTACAAAGGAAGAAGTCTAGCCCAGAGAAGGAAGTCTTAGAGGGGAAAGGCTCTGTAGCTGAGTGTGTAGAGGCCTAGAGTAGTTTCCGCAGCTGAGTAGTTTCCTACTTGATTGATACCTTCTCATGATAGGAAGTCTTTAAATATTAATTAATATGTTCCTAAAACAAATTAGATTCAAATTTTATAGATATAATAGATAAAAAAAATTGAAATTCCTTCATTTGATTGTTACTTGACTTTGGTGTGGGCAAGTTACAGGAAATGTGATTGGAAAAATTATGGGGAGACAATGCAGAGCATGTCTTAGATATGATTCATTTGATGTTGGTGATCCATTTAAGCCATCTAATTTGGTAATGTTTCTAGTAGGGATTCCTATGGTTTCTAATGTTGTGATTCTTTCACCTCGTGGTTATTTTGGGCAAAAAAATGTTTTAGGAATGCTAGATAAGACATCAATGGACAGGTAAACACATTTTTTATAATTGAAATGTCCATTGCATGATATCCTCTCTTTATTGTTTGATTGTATTTTTAAAGTTTCTCTTGATTTTGTTTTGTATTTTAACTATAAAATTGAAAATACTTGGTATCATGTCCATTAAACAACCAAAGCTTGAAGATGAAATTAGTATTACACAGTATTGATTGAAATCAATTTAGTTGTTTATTGTTAAAAGATTTTCATGAGTACTAAAAAATTTTACTTTCATGTTGTTATATGAGCATATTTTGTTTATATACTTGACCAAGTTCATGTGTTAGAGAATGAAATGTTGTTGTGATTAAAACAATAATGGTTAGACATCACACCTCATATTATTTGCTTTCACACATTATCTACAACTTGAGCTTTTTGTCATGTAACTTAGTTGGCATGATTGTGCCTAAGCTTTCCCTAAAGGTTGAATACTACATTACTAAGGCGTTCTTTTCTATGGTGATGTTTTATTTGGTTTTTTTATGCTGGTCATTTGGCCACATAGTGGCCACTATTGCCAAACTGAAGAAAACTTGTTTGAGTTTCTTGCGTTTATGGGGGAAAATGGCTTTAACATTGTTGATGTTGAGGTATATGTCATATAAATCCTTTATAGTCTACTTTAGTTTATACTCTAGTGTTCATCATCTTTCATGTCTTACACTTTTCTTTATAACTTCTTTTGTTTTCAAAAAAGGAACTCAATGTTGATGGTAAGAAGCGAGAATTGAAGAAAGAGGAGACCAATAACATTGGAGTGACAAATGAAAATAGAGAGAGAGAGAGAGAAGAGAACTAGTCTATCACCCTTAGAGATAATATCACACATAAGACACACACATAGATATGGATGGTCAACTCTTTAGAGTTGGTGAGTTCACCTGCAATGCCTTTGGAAACACAATGATAATGTTTTGAAGTGTTGAAACAACATTTCATGCATAAATTGTAGTCTAACAAATATTAAATTGGAATCTCATATTGTAATACTTTACATTTCATATAATATAATTTATGTGGTTGAAATTCTTTATAGTTGCACTTGATATTGTTTAGTATTGTAATTAACATATGTAACTTTGTGTTTTCATATTAGATGAACATGCACATTGTATGGTATTTTTAATTTAGTCACAAAATCATACTAATTAATTGATGTTAATTAATAATGAACACATAAAATCAATCTAAAACTACTAAATTAGTAGTTTATATTGATTAGTGATTAAAATAAATAAAATGAACATATAACTAAATTAGTCGTTTATAATGATTATTAATGAAAGTAAATGAATTGAATATAAACTACTAAATTACTCATTTATATAATGACTATGAAACTACCAAAAAATATAAATGACTACTACAAATGATAAATTTGTTATTACAAATAGCAACTAAACTTTGCATATATACAACTATTAGTAGCTAATTTACGGTATCTTATAACATGACCAAAATTTAGTCATATTTCTTTGGTCTTTAATTGGTTTCAAATGATGACTAAAATTTGAATATATATATATATATATATATATATATATATATATTATATATATATATATATATATATTAGTAGCTAATTTACAGTATCTTATAACAAGACCAATATTTTGGTCATATTTCTTTGTTCATTAATTGGTTTTCTCAGGTGATCATATAGTAATATATTTTTTTGTACATTTGGTCATTAATTGTGGCAATTAATCAATAAATTAATGACGAAATATATTGCTAGAATATAACATTGAGATAACCAATTAATGGCTAAGCTAAAAATGACTAGAAGTTCGTCGAGTTATAAGATACTATAAATTAGCTACTATTGGTCACCGACTGAAAAATGGTCATTTATATGCAAATATTAATCATTTATTTAGTAACTAATTAGCCATTTTGTACTAGTGGAGTATTATCACTTAGACCAAGTGTCCATATTAGTACATGTTTTGCAGAGACATGTACAAGTAAACATTGATGGTAGGGATAACACTAACGATTCACGTGACGTGATTAAGGAGTAACACTTTTACATCAGTGATGGTTGTGAGCATGACACATTATTCATGCAACATTGTTTTGACATGATTTATGAATCATTATAAAAAATGGTGTATCATTCAGGAAGCATTGGATATGGTCATATGGTTGTACACGGAAGTTCAAGTGAACATGCACTTTTTATTAGTTGAGCCGATTACACAAGACAAAAATTTAGCATAATTGGAGCTACTTGTAAATAAGACATGGAAAGGGTGAGCATGATGGTGCAGGTGCTTATGTGAAAAAATAACTTAGGAGGTATCAAAGGAGTCATGATACAGATTGACTCAAATCATCACTAGAGGTGGTCAATAGGTGAAGATCCCATTTAGGACATGAAGATTATGAATCTATAAGGCTTATGCGTAGGTTATTCTAGAATATTGAAATTGGTGATGTGAATAGATACATTATTTGGTATTGTAATATTGTAGAAGGAAGAAGGGAATTACACTGAGTTCGGAGCAAAGACATGGGGGAAATATTTTCCATCAAGACAAGAAAACTCACATCATTTTGTGATTTTTTCATTGGTGTTGATGAATGTAGACTTGATCACTGTCAAACCCACGGGTACATGAAAGGATGGAAATATGTCCCTCTTAATCCAAAGGGACCTCATCCATTTCTGACATGGAAAGAGATGCACGAGGAAGAGGCCATCATTTCACTTGACCATGATCGAGTCTCTGATCTTGTAAGGGAAGGTATGTGGCTCATCTATCATTAACAATTTCATCTATAAATTGAAATTTTGACGTATTTAATTAATACATATTTTGTATTTTGATTGTAGGCAATGCTTTTGTTGTCACTACCCCCACAAAAAATGAAGATAATATGGCCTGCTATTTGATGCGATGCACACATGTTAAAAGTAGATTAGTAAGACCATATGGGGATGGAAAATTCACATACTAAACTAGTGACATGGTTGTGATGGGCCATTTTACTGAAAAGGTTAAAAAATGGTCTAATCACATAATTTATAGAGATTTTATGCCTGAATATATATCTTGTCAATATAGCCATCTAGTCATAAAATCTTGAATCAAACTCATAGAAATCAAAACAAAGAGAGGTGAACCAAGGATATGGAAGATGACAGAATCAGACCATGAACGTATTATGGAGACTTGCATTCCTATGAGACATTGGCTAGATGAGTAGATGATGGAAATGGAAAGCCCTAGAGTTGAGTCTATAGAAGTCGAGTGCAATCTAATCTAATATAAGAGATCTCAAATGTATGATTTTTGTAATCTATAAATGTGATAGTTGAGTAATCTTGTAATTTTGTAATTTTGAATAGAGAAATATTTCCCTCTTATCTAGGATGAATTCATAATGATGTACATATATGTTATATAAGCTTTCGTTTCCTTGAGGTGCTTAAGTTTCTAAATTACACCAAATTTCAAGGAGGTGCTTTAAAATCAATAGTGATTTGGATTTAGATTTAATTAAAAATGTTCATCTTAAATTTTTTAAACGTCATGTGTATAGTATTCATGTTAAGCATGCAAGAAATTTTATAGATCTATATACATGTCATACATATTTGGTTTCTATAAAATCCATTTCAATATGTAACAACCAAGTTGATATGTTATTTTACTTAAAATGGAAATTTGACAATCTAGGTTATGGACAACATTGAAATATTTTTATGTTATTAATAATAAATATGTCATGTGTCAGTTTGATATCAAACATGGAAAGAGTTACATACATGCTTCATATTGGAATGTAATAAGTGCTATATATATATAATATATATATATATATATATATATATATAATATATATATATATATATATATATATATATATATTATATATATATATATATATATATATATAATATATATATATATAGATAGATAGATAGATAGATAGATATCTATCATGTTATGGTTGTTAAGCTCTTTTAGATAACCTCAAAAGAAATAAAATGAAATAAAACTTATTAGTAGTTTACATCTTGACATCTAAATTCAAATCATTGTAATTTAACATACATTGATTGTGCACTAAAAGACACTTTCTACAAGGCAACATGATAACTAAAATTTCTATTCTGTAAAATTTAACTTCTTGAATGTTCTTAATTGAAGATCTTAAGATAAAAAAATGATTGAAATACTTGGATAGACAACTAAATTTTGGAAAGTGCATAAAATTATAAAAATATGTCATTAATTGTTTAGATTTGTTGACACCTAATCATCAAGATTGGGTGAATAACTAAAAATGATGTAAATAAATAATAGAGAATATGAATAGTCACCAGGAGATGAAATGAATAGTCTCTCCCTCATGTATATAATAAACACCAGCCTAAATGAAATAGATGAATTTCTTTGAGGAGTTATTGCCTGGTCTAACATGGTATTAGAGCCAGCTCCCGAAATTAGTTTTTTGTGTAACTCCTAGTGTCAATTTCGTGCCTATATTCTGCCTGGTTGTCTGAAGCCTATACGTTTTTGGATATTGTCTGCACCCTCTATCAAGTCTGCGCCCTCTGTCAAGAGACCTGCTACAAACGCTATCTCACTATGTCAGTGTCCAAACTATTATGTTGGGGTAAGGGTTCTGATGTGATTTGGTGGCCATGGTCCAGACATATGAAAATATACAGTGTGAAATGCATTGAATTCTTATGCGAACGTTGTTCTGCAGGATACCTTGTTGCATTGATTCAAGCCGCTCTAAAAGTTATCGATGTGGTGTGATGTTCATATGATGCCTTTGATGCATTTACATAGAATGTTGTGTACGTTATTATGAGAGCCGAATGTTGTTGAAGCATTGAAATTATACATAGGTGTATGTCGCGTTATGCGTGGAATGGTGTTGGTTCGTATGCATTGAAGGGAGTTTATTAGTTCCTCTTTGTGCATTCAAGCGTGAGATCGTGAATCTAGTTGGAGGCTCACCTCTCCATATTCTTTGTTGCAAAATTTTTGGCATACGCATAGTGAGTCTTATTGTACGTTGGTGATAGCGTGGATGAATATTGGTGGACCCATAACTATGGTACAATTTATATATTCCTTTGTGCATTAAAGTTTATGAAGAACTTAATAGGTATGGTATATGGTATGAAAGTGTAATGCATAGGATTTGAGCTTTCATGCATATGACCACTCACTTATGAAAAAAGCATCCGTCCAAATTTCTTTTATCAAATTTTGAATTACATCATAATTCAAGTTATGATAGGTGTTCTTTCGCTTTTGAGCATTTGATATTATTTCTCTTGAATTGCAACCATATTTTGATACAAAGAAAAAGGTGATATTCTATATGCATAAAATTTAGTTTTGATCTTTGTATATTAACTAAAGAAGGAAGAATAAGGCTGCATTATTTTTGAAGCACATTTTCCCAGCAGAAGTATTTTTTACAGTACACAAATTTTTTTGCCAGCAAATTTTTTTTTTTACAGTATGCATTCAATCATATCTATTGTGGGAATAGTTCTCACTAGCAAAGAGAACTATCCTGAGTGGTCCCACATGATAAAACACGCCCTCATTTTCACTGAGTTGTGGAAAGGAGTGTGTATTGGAGATGGAGACAAAGAGCCAGAATATCCTACCTCAGACAAAGAGCTCGACATTTGGGAAAATAAGAACAACAAAGCTTATGCATTAATCACAACATCTGTAAATGAAGAGGTGAGTCACCATATTTCACCATTTTCAACTATTTTCGAAGCCTTACAGAAGCTGAAAGAACTCTATGACTCACGTTCTGCACTTGAAGTTGTTCAACTCATGATTAAACTCTTCACACTTGAATTACAAAATAATGATCCTCTTGCTCTTGCATCCGAAGTAAAATCTATAATGCATGATATCAAATCCACTAAGGTTGAATTGGATATTCCTCTTATCGCTTTTCTCAAGGCACTTTATCCTACTTACTCCAATTATCTTGAGTTATTGCAAGCAAATGGAAATCTCAAAGATATTACCTTTGACTCTCTTGTGAAAAAAATTGCTAAAAGAGAGAAAGCTTTTGGAAAGAAGACAGCCCCTAAATCTTCTGAAGAGGCTGCGTGTCTTGCTCATAAAGAAGAGAATCCTACTCAATATTCTTCCAAAGGAAGAGGTGGTTGAAGAGGAAGAGGAAGATATTTCAGAGGCAGGGGGGGCAGCCACTCTCAAGGAGAAAAGGCAGATTTGCACTGCATACATTGCAAAAGAAATGGATCACATGATGCCTCTACATGCAAGTTACCATCGGACAAAATTGAGCATTAAAGAAACCAACAGAAAGGTAAAACTAATGCCACAGACAAAGTTAAAGAACCTGAATCCACTCACTATGTTATGGTACAATGTAATATTGGAGTAAATGAAGATTTATTTAATGCTTCACTTGCTTCTTGGAAAAATGATTGGTTGCTTGATTCAGAAGCAACTTGCCACATGACTCAGAAAAGATTTTTTTGAAGAATTTACTGACAATGTTGATGGAGCAGTATACTTTGTAGACCAATCAAAAATCAAGCCATCAAGGCTTGGCACAATCAGGCTTAAATTGACTGGTCTTCCAGACTTTCTTCTACATCATGTTCTATATCTCCCACAGCTCAAGAGAAAATTTTTGTCCTTGGTCCACATCCACCAACAAGATCACTCCATTCATATGTTTGATGGCAAGCTTGAGGTGAGAAAAGCATCTGACCACTCACTTGTCATGAGGGGAATGGAAGAAGAAAGGCTTCTCAAGCTACAAGGCACCTCTACTCGTGCACAACATTTCTCATACAATTCTCATTATGAAGAAGGTACACTTCCATCAAGTTTATTATGGCATGCTAGATTTGGACATTTGAACTATGATAGCCTCCACTTGTTGAAGAAAAATGGTGTTGTTGGTTTTGCCTACAATTCCTAGAAAATTTAACATGTGATGCTTTGCATTCTAGTAAGCATAGAAAATGTATTTTTCATGATTCACATTCAAGAAGAACATAGAAACTTGAACTCATTCATTCATATTTATGTGGTCCAATGCTTGTTCCTTCTGCAAATGGAAATAAATATATGATGACATTTATTGATGACTACACCAAAATGTGTTGGGTTTATTTATTGAAGAACAAATCTGATGCTTTTCAAACATTCAAGAACTTTCATAAATGCATTGAAAATGATGCACAATATCATAGTGGGTCTATTAGCATTGATAATGGAAAATAATACACATCAAATGAATTTGAAAACTATCTTCACCAACATGGGATCAAACAACTATACCTTATAATCCCCAACAGAATGGTGTAGCTGAAAGAATGAATAGGACAATCTTAAATATGGTATGCTCCATGCTCTTCTTCAAAAATGTAAAGATAATGTTTTGGGCTAATGTTGCTCTATGTGCTGCATATATAAAGAATAGATTTCCATCTAACGCTATTAGAAACAAGACTCCATATGAAATGTAGTATGGGCAAGTTCCTTCAGTAAAGCATCCCAGGGTCTTTGGTTCCACCTGTTATGCCTTGATACCAAAGGTACATAGAAACAAACTTGGTGCAAGAAGTCATAAGTGCATCTTCCTGGGGTATTCAAACGCCTCCATAGCATACCATCTCTATGATGAAGTCAATGTTGTATCTAGAGATGTAATTTTTCTTGAATCAACCAAAACTGACAATGTTGTTGAGCGGCAACTTGATCGCTTGGATAGATTCACAAATGCAAAATCATTTCAAGAATTTGATAATCAAATTCCACATCTTGAAGGGGGGATTCCTATACTAGATCAACATGTGGAATCTTCTTTTGAAGAACTCTCTCCCCCGCATGAAACTCCAACAACAAATGATGCTTTAAGTGATGTGATTGATAGAATTGGGAGACTCAATCTTGATTCAGTCCCAACTCAATCAATGGAGCAGCCTGGACCATCTAAGAAATGTCCTCTGAAATGGCTGATAAAGACACTTAAAAGTGTTCATCCTGATGAGGTTGGAAAGACAGGAACTAGAAATTCAAACTAGCAAAATAGAGGTGATATAGATGACTCTAATTCACCTGTTGATATGGATGTTTCTTATGATTGTGAATTGAATTTGTCTATAGATTTCGAACCAACTTCCTTCAAAGAAGTTTCCTCTCATGATGAATGGAAAGAAGAAATGCAAAAGGAGTATGATGCCCTCATAAAGAATGGCACTTAGAAGCTGGTTGATCCTCCATTAGGAACCAAACCAATTGGCTACAAGTGGGTCTACAAGAACAAGTATAAAGCTAATGGCTCACTTGAAAATCACAAAGCCAGGCTTGTGGCAAAAGGCTATGATCAGAAGAAAGGGGTTGATTATGAGGAGACTTTTTCCCCCACAGCAAAATGGGCTACCATCCGGACACTCTTTTCCCTAGCAGCTTAGAACGGTTGGAAAGTCCATCAAATGGATGTAAAAACTGCTTTCTTGAATGGAGATCTAAAAGAGAATGTTTTTATGTCCCAGCCTAAAGGATTTTCTCTGAAATGACATGAACATAAAGTATGAAAACTTGTGAAATCCTTGTATGGCCTCAAACAAGCACCGCGAGCCTGGTATGAAAAACTAATTGAGCATATTCTAAAACTCAATTTCAAACATTATGATCTTAATGATGCAACTTTATTTGTCAAGAAAGTTGGAGAAATAGTTGTATATCTTGTGGTATATGTAGATGATATTTTGATGATAGGGAACAATGAAAGCTATATTGCATCCATAAAGAAGGAATTGGGGAAAAGTTTTGAAATGACTGAGTTGGGCTATGTTCATTGCTATCTTGGTATTGAAGTAACTTAACATCTGAACTCCATATTTCTTTCTCAAAGGAAGTAAATTGGAGACCTATTAAACAGGTTTGGCATGACAGAATGAAATCCTCTTACTACACCAATGGAGCAAAACTTAAAGCTCACATCTATTCAAGGAAAAGAATTTGAGGATGCAACAAAGTATAGACAACTTGTAGGAATTCTCAACTACCTAACTACTGCCAGACCAGACATTTCATTTGTTGTTGGAATCCTCTCCAAGTTTATGCAAAATCCTTGTGAGGGACATTCGTCTACTGCAAAAAGAGTTCTAAGGTACTTGAAGGGAACTCAAGACTTTGGAATCAAGTATACACAGGTGGATGACTTCATCTTGATTGGATACTCTGATTCAGACTTCGATGGAGACAAAGAAACTGGGGTATCTACTTCAGGATATGCTATGAGTCTTGGATCAGGAGTTTTCTCCTAGAGATCACGCAAACAATCAATTCCAACAGATTCCACAACAGAAGCAGAATACATGGTAGTAACTAAGGAAATAAAAGAAATTGTGCGGCTCAGAAATATTCTTGAAGATTTGTAGGTAAAACAAGTACCGTCAACTCCACTCATGATTGACAATACCTATGCAATAAAGTTGGCCAAGAACCCAAAGTTCCATGATCTAACGAAGCACATCAATACTAAATATCATCTAATTCTACATCATGTTGAGGCCAAAACAATCCATCTCCGCCATTGTTCCACGAACGAGCAAATTGAAAACATCTTCACCAAAGCGCTTGGAAGAGAAAATCTTGAGATATTCAGAACGATGCTTCGACTCACGAACATCCCTTCAGATTAACGGGGGGAATGTTGACTCCTAATCATCAAGATTGGGTGAATAACAGAAAATTATGTAAATAAATAATAGAGAATATGAATAGTCACCAGGATATGAAGTGAATAGTCTCTCCCTCATGTATATAATAAACACCAACCTAAATGAAATAGATGAATTGTTTTGAGGAGTTACTGCCTGGTCTGACAATATTAACATACATTGACTGCACTAAAAGACAATTTCTACAAAATATATATTAAATTGATGTACATGATATATTTTAGTTCATGTTAAGTATTAAAGTGACTTGCATCATAGTAAGATTATACTTGTTTCCTTAGTCTATGAAATTAGAATTCGAAATTATTATTTTGTAAAATTTTACTTCTTGAATGTTCTTAATTGAATGTCTTAAGTTAAGGAATTGATTGAAACATTTGATAGCGAGCTAAATTTAGGAAAGTTCATAAGATTATATAAAATTATCATTAATTGTTTTTTGGTAATATTAAATTCCAATACATATTACTTATATCATGCGTTATGACTAAGGTGTTGTAGATGACGTCAAAAGGCATAAAATTTAATAAAACAAATTAGTTGAAGGCATTTTTTAAAATTGAATTTAAAATGTATTTCAATCTTATTTGTGTATTTTAATTGAACCATGAACATATATTTTAGTCCATCTTAAGTATAAAAATGACTTGCATCATAGTCTTAGATTGTACTTATTTTCTTAGTTTATTTCTTGATAAGTCAAAATTGTTATCTTGTTAGCTATGTATGATAATAAACTAACCCTATGAAAATATATACAAATTACATTATACACATGAACATCCACAAACGGAAATAATAAGTATCCGTAAATTGAAATAATGTGCATGCATCCATAAACTGTCCATGTATGAAAATATACAAATTATCTATGATCCACTCTAGAAAGTATCACTTCTAGAACTCTTATGTGTGTTCCACTGAGCATAGTGAGCATCCATAATATGATACTGCAATATAACACATTCAAATTCAAATTAACTAAAACATTTACTTATACAAAATAAAAAATCTGGAAATAAATGATTTTGAATTGTGCATTTAAATAGTCCCCTACCTGTGACTCATTTGAGTGCAAATGGAAGTTAGGTGGGATGGGGGTCTGATCAATCTGGTTTTGGTGCTCCCCTGCCTGTGGTTCAATGCCTCCATACTAAGCATCCCACTCATGTGTCCACATAACTAGAACATCCACACCCCTTTGCATCTAGTTTTGTGTACACAATGGCAAAGACAAATTATAATTCATCTACTAATTAATTAGCATGCATACATGTAACTTAAAAAAAGAAAATGTTGAAATCTTAAGAATAAAAAAATTCATCTCAATTGTTAGTCCATGAGTGTTATGAGGTGGAGGTAAAGGTGAAGGAGACTAAGCCATCGAAACATGCACTAGTGGAGGTTGCTTTGGCTAGTCAACTACCCCCTTAGATTACCTTAGAAGATCACCTAAGTTGTTGGGTTGTGCATGCATGTTATCATGAAATTATTAATATAAATACAATATGATACAAACTTATTAATATAAATAATGTAAAATTTGATGATAACAGTAAACTTTTTTGTATATATGTACCTGGTTTATGTCACATGGGTTGTGCACCCTCCAGGTGTCACTAATGGTATCACCACACGTACATGCATAGGAAAAAATTTGGTCATGCCCTAGACTCTCTAGATATGAATCATTATATATGTAATACAAATGGTGGGCCATGAGGCAATGAAGGTGTTCTTCTCATCTCTCCACACAATGTGAAATGTTAAATGGCCAATGTCCTATACATGTTATTTGCAATGCTATGCCTAGTCTCAACGTCAAGCTATGATGACTACTCTAGCTTCATCGATAATACCATGCTCTGAGATGGTCATGGAAACAATATCAGATGTGGAGCTACATGCATAGTGTCCTGTTGTAGCAGCTACAACCACCTTCCAAAATTTGTCCTTAGCTTTGTTGTGGAGCCTCCCTACCAACCTTTCATAGCACCTTGTCTTGCTTCGTCAAGTACACAAGCTTTAGTGTTTTTCTTGCACAAATGCAGCCTGTCAATCACAGCTTGATGCATTCCCCTCACATGATGATCAAATAGACTTGGTCCAGCTATAGGCTGAGCAACTCCCATAAGAAATTGTGCATTTCTAGAGGGTAACCAGCCTTCCCTCTAGAAATTACACAATCCTGTCTGGCAGCCTGTTGGGCTCCAAAATTGTGCAATTATTCCAGTCATCACTCCTAGTGAAAATTGCACAATTTTCCCTAGCAGGGCTTCTCAGCCCCGAATTTGTGCAAATCTGGGTAACAATCAGCTGCTCTGCCTAGAAATTGTGCAAATCTCCTAGGCAACTAGCTCAGCTCCCAACCAGAAATGCACATTTTTCTCAAGCAGTTGAGCAGCGTCATGCATGAGTAGTCTGGTTGACCAGATCCACCCGGGACCAAGGAAACTTGACTTGCATGCATGGCTTGTTTTTTTCCTCGAATAGCAAAAGGAAACATGAAAAAGGTGATTCATGGAGCTAGTTTTAACAGCTGGAGGTTACATGCAAAGTTGTTTTAGAAACTTTCCTCCAAGTGTCGCCCTTTCCTAGATTTGTAGCATGCACATCATGAGCTCAAAACTTATTTATTCAAAGCATCAGAGCTCATTCTTTCACATCGATGTTGGAGCTCTGACATCCATGATTCTTCGACACATCCGGCTCAGCTATTCATGGGTAAGTGGCCTCAACTTGTCTTTTTCAACATTTCTGTCACTTTTTGTGTATTCACTTGTGTGATTATTGTTTTGTTGATTTCTTTGAATGCTTGTTGTAGTTTTCATGTATACAGCTTGTCCTAGCTCTATTTCAATTTTCATTTCTATCTCACTGTTTTCACATGCATGAAACTATTTTTCACGAATGGTCTCCGATTCGGCAACTCGCCTCATCCACATGCGTGTTGATCTATTTACTGAATCTTTCATTCTTGTTTGCATGCACTGTCAATCACTTCTACTTTCACTTAGTGCCACCATAAATTCACTATCATATTTTATTTCAGTTGCCCATCAGCGAGTCAGGCCAACCTTGGCCCGGACTCTACCTTCACTGAGACAGCATTACACAATCTAGGGAAGGAAGGCTCTGTCTTCCTCTCCAAAAATGTGCATTTCTGCTCAAAACTGTCCTCCAAGACTGTCTTGTACATTTCTAAGGGAGAGTGACTTTTGGCCCAGAAAATTGCGCAATGCAGTCCCTGAGCCTATAGTCACTCCCATCTGGAATTGTGCATTGTGTAATCCCAGCAACCAACAGCCAGTCTAGATTGTGCATTGTGCAAATCTAGCAACCAGTCTTGCCTCCCAGAAAACCCATACTTCCTTTTCCATAGTTCTGGAAGCTAGTCACCAAGCCTCCTAGAAGAAATTGTGCAATCTTGCCCATTAGTTTCCCAAGTATGCATTGTGTCATTCCCTGAATTTGCTTTGGTTTTCATTAACATATTTCCTACCATGCATGTTGCTTGTCTCCAGATCTTTCAAGTGTTCATTCATCTCTTAATAGTACCGGATCAATGGATTCCAAGAGAGTGGGATCACAAGACACTGATGGAAATGTATTTGGAGCAGCAGTTGAGTGAGTGTCCTCTAGTCTACCAATCTATGAATATACAAAGTTGTATCTACACAGGGACATCAAGTTGAAGTGGCAAGAGGTCAATGAAACATTTGCAGGAACTTTCGACAAAGGCATCAAAGACCGTCTAGTGTACATGAACATTCACAAGTCTGATTTGTACTGGATTTTGTGTAGATACCCCACGTTCCCATGCGCGGACATGATACACTGGATTATCTCTCATACTAATCCCAAGACGTTGACCTTGAGCAGTGTTAGTGGGATGAAGTTTGCGACTTTCTGGGCACGAGATTATGATATGTATCAGATGTTAGAGCCCGTGGCTATCATGAAGACTCCATTTAGCTTACCCAACAGTAGTGCTAACTCCAGGGACATTATGAAGAATTGGGTAAAGGATTCGACTTGATTCAGGTTGAAACCCAACTAGATCTACAAGACAAAGATACTAAGGAAGGCATACCAATACTTGGTCATATTTTCTTGTCAACTGTATGGCTAAGCAAGCATGGAAGCCTTCCCACAAAATTGGGTGATCACACTAGACCAAGTGGATAGAGAAGGAAAACCATGTAATTGGTCTATCATATTGGCTCACCAACTGAAGAAACAAGTAACAAAGGCTTGACAATCACCTGAAGGTATGCATGCAGATATTTACTTGTCCACCTACATATTAGATGCAGTTTGTGCCTAACAAGAGTTCCTAGGTTTGGAGTAGGCATGGTCACCGACAGAGACTACTGTGAACACATATTCCAAGTTGTTGTCTGAATGTAACTTTAGAGGAGTAATCATACGGTTGTCCAATCATTTTGTCAACCCTGTGTACAAGATGATATTTGAACAGGATCCACCCTGCATGTCAAAGGAAGCAATGGAGGCATTGTTGGGCATTGTTGATTGGTATGCCTCACCGTCCAACACCTTCATCCGAATGTTCAACGCGGAGAAGCCTCCACATGTTCTACCAAATTTTTCCTTTAACATACTTGTCATGCAGGAAGTAGCATATCACATCTTGGCAAGATTGACAGCTAGACTACATCGGAAGAAGAAGGCACATTGGCCTGCTCTTCCATTGTGGATTAGCTTATATGAGATTCAAAGTATCAAGCAAGCAGATGTCGAAGCAGAACTAATGAAGAAGTACCCATTCGACCTTCGAAGCTACAATTCGTATGACCCATGTTGTATTGTGAAGGATCATTGCACGAGAGTTCAATTCAATTGGATCCACGGGGCATGTCATTGGGCTAAGGAGGACCCATGGAGTGGTTAGCGAAGTAACATGAAGCAACATCACAGAGAGCACTAGTAGCAGTAGTAGCAGCAGTGGCAACAAAGGAAATCATACTATTGTGTGAAAAAGGTAAGAGGAAGATTTTAGATTGCATGGAGGAGGAGAAACACTACAAGTTTCAAGTAGATCCACTTGTAGAGCAAGCAGCTATGGGTATAGAGGCAAAGAGGCACTAGCGCGACAAGCGAATCGCATGAAGGCAGAGGGATAAGAAGAGAATGGAAGAAGTAGAGAAGGAGTTGCATGAGTTGAGGGAGTAACTCTGAAAGGAACAAGAGTTGTGCAAACAGGAGAGGGAAGCGCAGCAACAGTAGATACAGCAGGGGGCGAAACATGTGCAAACAGATGAAGCAGCGCCCGTACAAGTAGTTGATTCATCAAAACAACTAGCATTAGGTGAACAGGGTGAACTATCATAGGGGCAAGAATTCACTCATGAGATAGAACAAGAACTTCAACAGTTGGATGCAAACATGGAGCAACAGGAGTTGCAAAAGGACACCAACCTCATGCCTCACCACAAAGAGGTCAACTCACCCACTTCAATGCATCTAGATGATGAGAAAGTTTTGAATGACCAAGGAGGCACTAAGATCCTTGGTGATCAGCTAGAAGAAGAGATGCACAACATCTCATTTGACGAATCCCAACACAGAGTTGTGTAGTCTTGTAGAGTGTCAACTCTGGAGGATCATACATCTCCTACGCAAGTTGAGGAATGAGTGGTCATGACTGATGTGCGCAAACATCCAACTACCTTGGCCGATGCAACTAAAGTGTATGCCAAAGCCACTAGCTTAAGTGTTATCTTTCTGATAGCTGAGAATGAGAAAATGGTGAAGGAACTATAAACGACCAAGCAAGGAGGAGACTTGGTGAAAATGGTTGCCCGAGTTGAACTAAAGAAGGCAATACTAGATGAAGTATTGTCCCTTGACACAGTTATGCGAGCATTGTACTATAAGTTTGGTACCATGCACAAGGCATTTGTCCATCTCAATGGATGGCATCAGCGATGTGTTAGAAGATCACGTATGTTGATGAACTTGCATGCTATTGTTGATGACATGCAAACATGTATGATAAAGTACAAGGGAGCCCCACTTCACTTGCCTGAGATGATGAGGGTCAATACAGTCGAGCTGAAAGTATGTATCTAGAGTTAGATCTGGAACTATGAAGAACTCCCGCAATTCATCACTAGCATATAGGCTTCCCATGCACGAGTATTCAAGAGTATGGATGTTGTGGTGTGCACACATGCAATCCCATTTATTGGGACTCTCACCCAGGTGAAGACAAAGAAACAATTCTGACTCGAGCTTGACTTGTACTTCGACAAGTTGATGTGCATTCCCACCATCCCAGACTTTCCCATCAGTGCAGACATCATGCACAAGTATGTAGTTGGTCTGGCCACATTGAAGATAATGATGTGCATGCTTTCAAATGAGCTAGATAGAGGAGCACAGTTAGTGTACTCGAATGCTATGGAGGAAAGAGTTAGGTTTCAGATGGATGTCACTACAGAGCACACAGACACCATCAAGGACTACCAATATTGGCATCAATATGTTACTGTTGATCAGCATGAGGATTTGAGGAGTTGAAATTTCATGTTTGTCTAAGTCAGAGTGATGTCTAGCATGGCTTGCTCAAGCCATTTTGTTTCACATTGGTACAAGTGCATTGTAATGTTAAGTCATGTCAAGTGTAAGTCAAGTGTCAATGGTTGGATGTAATAGTCATAGAGAGGTGAAGAGTCATGAGGGTAGTTAAAATGTCACAAAGGGGAATGTCAAGGGTCACCCCACCCTTTGCTATAAATTGTCCCTCATAACTCATTGTAGAGGCTTTTGGTCAGCCAAGCTTCCGATAAGACTATCTTGGAGAGAGCTTGGACATTATTGTAATGTGCCTTGGCTTCTCCACTGCACGGAGCTAGTTCATCTCTTTGGAGGAGCAGGCGGATGTGAAGGTAACATTCCACTATTGGGGCTAGTGAGTGTACATGGGTGTATTGTATGACTGGAACTTACACTTCTTTATATAATAAGAGGTAGCATGTTTCATGCATATGTTGTATTGTATTCCAAATATCTTGTTTACTCTAAATGGAATATGTATTTTCTTTCTTACGCATGCATGTATGGATTGTTTCATATGAGTATTTATGAATCTTTCTAAAATGTGTTGATTGGTTTAACCATCACTTTGGATTGCCAGCTGACTTGATTTCTAGCTTGTGATGTATCTTCGCTCATGTGTTCCCTTCGCATCTAAGTACTATTACAGGTTGCCAAGAGACACACTCATCTCAACCCACCTATGTTAGAACCTCTCATGCACCTTCCTTGACTCACTACAACGATCACACCCTTGCTACCAACAGAATTATCTTACTTTCCTTTGTGTGGAATCATGGTCAAGGCATTGCTATACGACCGACTATTGGAACTCCTACACCAAACGGTCTGAGGTCTAATTGGGACTTCTTACCAGGGAGATCCCCTAACATGTTGGTGGGTCCAGCATCATAAGCCGGTCCCTACGAGCCCCAACATGTTCATAACCATGTCCCAAACTGAGTCCATAAAACTTAGATTTGGTGTTGGTGTAATATGGCTTCATATGTAGCACAAACTATGCATATATGTGATTTACAAAGTAAATGGGGACCTGATCATGGTGGGGGAACTGGACCTACATTCCAAATAATTGATCATAAACAAAAGGATCCACATCAGCATTCTTAAAATATTTTATTGGAATCAGAACAGCAGTCTTGCATGACATTCCAAAGGGATGTCAAACAATTCCCCATGAATATCTATGTTCTTGGTGGTGTCTTTCACCACCTTTCAAGTATCTGGGCCTCTAACCGCTAGCCTACTAATCCTATGTATGGAATATAGGAGGTGGCTTTATGGGCCTGTCGTGATTCAGACTTATGCAGGAATGCAACAAAATATATAAATACACATATACATAGATATACAACAGAAATAAAACTTCATTTCATTAATATCAAAGAACTAAAATATGCTTACATATAGAAATGGAAGTAAACTAGCTCGGGCAATGGTAGCTTATCTCATAGAAGAGATGTGGTAGTTGCATGCCTCTGAAATCTGTTACAATGAGGCTCAAAGGCCTATTTACTATAGAGAAACAATGGAAAACTCTAAACATCAAAAAACCTAACCCTAGGAGATGAAGCGCCAAAACTATGGATCCCACTTGGGTAAATTGGTACATCAACTTCCCAGGGTCGTAAATTTGGCATACGATCTCTATTTGACATGAAAGATACCTCGTTAGAAAGATATTTCCAAGGACTACAAATTTCGACTATAAAAATGAATGAAAGAGACATGTTTTCCTATTTTACAAAAAACATCGTTTACAGCCTCAAAACGACTTCAGAAGTTTAGGACTTGAAAAATTGCCAAAAATAATAAATTGTGCTACAGTTAAAGAAACTAAAAAACTGAAAGAAACAGTGGTGGGGGTCCAAGTGGAATAGGAACATGGCCACCAATATCCACATGGATCATTCATCCTCCCTTAGGTAGCAATAGTCCCCATTGCAGTGAGTGCCTCCATGAGAGGGGAAACTTCTCCTAAACTTGGTCCCTGGTGAGTCACTTGCTAGAGTTGGCCCACTTTGAGCACCCGATATTGTTGGATCTATTGTTGATCTATGTGTCCATGATCCGATCAATTGTGAACTGTTCAATGCAGTTTGAGTTTAAATTTGTTGGTGTGAGTTATTCTGTAATGTCTGATGTGTTTAGTAATGGTGGAAAGTATGGTCAAAGGCGGTCGACATTGAACATTGGGTGCAGGCCAAGGAATGGTGGAATGTTGAGCTCAAAATAATTGTCCATTATAGCCTTAGTCATGGTGTAAGGCCCATATCAGAGTGGGTGAATCTTGTGGTGGGGTCCAGCAAGGCACTCCTTCTACAAATGTAACCAAACTGTGTTGCCCACCTGGAACTTGTGTGGCACCTGATACTAATCATGAAATTGATTGTACTTTTAATTGGCTTTGTCCAATATGTCATGGACCTACTAGCAGATGTGTTCAATTTTCTTAATGAAGGTCTTAGCCCTGTCAGCTTCAAACTAGACATGAGCCGAATCTTTCAGAGTAGGTGCAAATGGTATGGCCACATCAATGGGACATAGTGGTTGGAATCCCAATCCCACCTGAAAAGGGCTGATTCTAGCTGAGCTATGAAGAAATTTGTTATAGTTATGTTGGACATAAGGGAGGCTTTCATCCCATGTGTGTGGATGCTTTGAGTTTTACATGCACAGAATGTGTACGATCATCCTTTTGATGACCTCTGTTTGGCCATCAGTTTGGGGGTGGAAAGTCATGTACTTAGTGAGCTCAGTATCTAGCATCGACCAAAGACTTGACCAAATGTACTTAGGAACTTGTTGTCTCGATCTGAGACAATGGACTGTGGGATCCCAAAGTGTACCCACACTCATCTAAAGAAGAGATTAGTAGTGGCTTTTACTATGATACTCTTATTGTAGGCCACTAGAATGGCCATCTTAGAGAATCTGTCGACGACCACAAAAAATGTAGTCATTTCCATGCTTAGTAGAAGGAAGACCTAACATGTAATCCATGGACATGGATTCCCAAGGTCGAATAGGAGTAGGAAATGGAGTATATAGGCCTTGCTTCATGATGGTCAGTTTGGTATTGGTGTAGGCAAGTCTAGGATCTGATGTACTTCCCAACATCCATTCAAAACTTCGGCCAATAAAAATACTTCTACAACACTGTCATTGTTTCCTCTACCCCGAAATGTATAGTGACCCGACTGTAGTGTGCCTCCCAAATAATCTTGGCACACTCCCTTGAATGAACACAGAGGTGCCCCAGGTGGCATAATAGTGCATCCAGGAGGTGAAAATTTTGAACATGCTTGCCTTTTAGCAGTGTTTGGTATGTGTTCTCGAATTCTAGATTGATCTTGTAAAGATGTGGCCACCCCGCAATCTCATGCCCACAAGAGTCTAGCATAGTGATCAACGCCATGATTATTGGTCGGCTGAAGTAATCTGCAACATTGTTGGTGTTTCCCTTCTTGTACTTAATGTTAAAATGGAACTGTTGCAGGTATGTGGGCCATTTCTGATTACCGTCCTTTTGTAACTTCTTATTGTAGCGACTGCAACACCCTTCAAAATTTTGGCTTGCACTCAAATTTCAAAGCCTTCCTTGGTCTTTCCTTTTATTGTTGCAAGCACTCGAGCTCATTTCATGAGCTTCCTTAGAGTCTTTTCACCTCTTTTGCTTGCTTGATCAACTGTCATCTTTTGACGTGTTGGAGTGTTTTATCATGCTTGCAGTCCTTTTCTAGTGAGTTCAAAGGGTTTTTCTTTGTAACATAGTTGCCGATCAAATGGGAACTATTAACTCAAAATCAGTACTCGAGCCCAGAAACCCCAAAAAAACATGAAAAAACAACCCGAAAATAAAAAGTGTTGATTCTTCATCACCATTTTTTTTAGAGTAAATTTTCAATATTTTTTAAAAATAACAGTAAAAAAATTAAAAGACATTTTGTTTGGTATGAAAAAAACTTGAAATCAAAAGGTTTTTATGTTGGAATACCGTATTTTTTTTCAAGGTACATTTTCAACATTTTTTAGTAATGATGTTAAAAATAAAATACCATGACTAAAAAACTTTAAATTTCCAACGTTTTTCAAGTATTACATTAAAGATAAAATATCACGTCTTTGAAAAGCCTTAAAATTCCAACGATTTTTAAGCATGACATTAAATTTAAAATATCACTTCTTCGAAAAACCTTAAAATTCCAACAATTTTTAGGCATGGTGCTAAGGAAAAATACTTATAACTATTTTCAACCATAGCGTTAAAGATAAAATATCACGACTTAGAAAAACATTAAAATCTTAACAATTTTTCAACCATGGAATTAAAACCAAAGATTGTGACTACAAAACAATCTTAATTTTTCAAAATATTTCAAGCGTGACATTATAGAAAAAAATTTATGACTAAAAAATTTAAAAATGACCTAAATGAAAGAGTTATTATGCCAAGAGCAATTGTTTTAAAATGCTAAATGTATAGCAATTTTAAAATCTTAGCCTAAGAGAACTTGATACATTGCAAAAAAAATTAAAAATCAACTATCAAATTGACATGCAGTGTAGGTGAACTCAACCCATTGTAATGAAAACTTAAAGACCAACCATGAAATTGACACATTGTGGGGGCAGACGTGATTCATTAAAACGAAAAATTTAAAATCAACTTTCAAATTACACATAATGGGATCAGGTTTCTAGACAAGCATCAACACAGGCCCTACAATATATATATGTTGAAGAGGGAGTCCATACAGGTTGCTTGATTTTTAATGAGTTTATGGAAAAAGCAAACTCATTGCCCTGAAGATGGACTCACCAAGTCAGTCTGAAACGTTGGTTTCTTAAAACGACTCACAAGTTTTCCACAAACTCATTAAAAATATATATGTGTGTGTGTGTGTGTGTGTGTGTGTGTGTGTAAAATACATAAGAAAACAAAATTTCAAATATTAAAACAAACA
>APFE030904779.1:28888-45238 GCA_000404065.3 Pinus taeda
ACCAAGTTGAACTTAACTATTCCTATGTGTCGGAATATCCTAACATCCCCCCTTAAGAATAACTTGGGATAGGATTGAAGGATTTACAAATATGACACAATAGGAGAAGGAAGGAGGCACTAGAGCCTATAAAATAATTATGGAAAATCCCTTTGATGAAATTGTTTTACGTGTAGAAGAAATACCACCATTCGATGTCTTCTACAGCGCTAAGCATAGGGTTGTAATCAAAAGACAAATGAAAAAGAGGAAGGTTGATCAATCTCCTCTTTTGACTTCAGAAATGGAGATAACAAATGTGGTATGGGGAAAAGAGGTTAATCCTTCTGAAGATCTCACTAAAATTTCTCAATATGCTGGAGCATACACAGTGGCTACAATAGACATTGGAGGTCAATAACTCACTCAAGGAAAAAGACCATGCAATTATTTTGCTAGAAACACAGGTACAAGAGAAGTAGCAGAAGATAGAGCAGTTGGAACAATAGTTAGCAGCACAGAGGCAGTCAAATAACCAATTGAATGAGAAATTGCTCAAAGAAAAACAAAGGATTGATCAACATGCAATTCATAAGGAACAAGAACTATCCCAGGCATTAAGCAAATTGCGACTATTAAATGAACAGTTGAGTAAATCAAAAGAAGAATATATCGCTCAACTATCATTGCAAATAGAAAGATTCAAAGAGTATTCCCAAGTGAGAGAATTTAGATCGGAAGCTCTACAAATTACTAAGGCATTGTCTAATCAGTTGAGCCTATTATGTCATAACAACTCACTCAATCTTCCCCTATGTGAAATTTCATCATCTATGTTTGATAAATGAGTTGATGCGAGACTAAATTTGGAAAAAGCAGATGAAATATTAACAAATTTTATCTCTTGGCAAGAAACGAAAGAAGGAAAGGCTGCTAATCTACCACAAATTCTGGAATCGCATAAAGCAATCCTATTCACTGAATGGCAATCTCAACTAATGAAAGCAGAAAGAGCGACATCAAGATGTAGATCGACAAAAAGTAATCTGGTTGAACTGATTAATGATACTCTTTATTTATCAAATTTAATTACAAAGTGTTCTCCAGGGAAGCTTCCATTTGTGAAAGCGTTAGAACAAACATGGAAATAGGAGCTAGAGCACAGGGAAAGATTGATCGCAGGTATTCAAACTTTAACATGGGAAACCTTTTTGTTTTTCCTTGCTAAACCATACAATTAGCATACAGCGATGAAATGCCTCACCAATGCAATCAGCCATATGATTCCTGAACTTATCGATGCCACATATACTACTCAGTTACACTCAAACATGAGTCATCCACCATAAATTCAACCGATGCTCACCATTTGTCAGCTCAAGTCACCAGATGATTAGCCAATACAGTGAACCATTCTGACTGACTATAGCATGCCTATTTTGAGAATATTTTCACATTTTTTATGATTTGGTTATACCAGCACAGAGCATTTTTATTTCATATTTTTTTAGTTTAAATAGTATTTATAGACCCTTTCATGTTTTTAGAAAGGGTCCTCAAATTTTTGTATTAAGACTTGGATCGGAAGTTGCACTACTGTGCTTCTGATATATTTATTTTTATAAAAACTAGACCTAAATTCTATGTTTTAATGAAGAACACTTTTATGTGATATGCATTATTGTTTCCTATAAATGTATTTCCAAGTTGAACAGAAAGATATGAATGCAATTCATATTAGAGGAGACTCAAATACATATGGTACTACTATCTATGTTTTTGCTTCACAGTTTTATTTGAACGAGCATTTATTTATTTTGCTATTATTGACATACGTATATGCTTTCACAACAATTCTTTGACTTATCACTATTGAATGTTTAAGAGTTGTTATTCTTTCATACATATGTGTATTAATGATATATAAAGATTAGTGTGATAACGTTTTAATCATTACTTTGTTCAACTATTTGAACAAAGTAATTATCATATGAATAAATATTTTTGTTTATAAGTAGAGTCATCTATATGGTTACTTGTCAATAAGAATCATCAAAAATTGCACTAAGAGAAATACTTCCTGGGATAGATTACTTATTTATATTGTTTCATTTTAGAATTAATCATTCATCATTCCCATTAGATATTATAAAATTGATCACTTATCCATCCCATTTATAAATCATTGGGAAATTGGTCCCATTATATCCAGTTGGAGCCACCACACCAAACAGAAAAGGAGTTGCCCTTAAGGTCTGGACTGGGTGGTTTTCCCTGATGTTGATGCAGCGATTTTTGAGGCATCAACAGGATGATTTTGATTTTTGTCCCAGTTGCTAGCTAAACTAGCCATGGTTCTTCATGCAATCCCGTGATTGGATTTCATTTGTCAAAAAACTATGGGTTAACATAACTATAATTAGAACATGGATCAAATAAAATGGAAATAACTTGATCATGCATCTTACCTTCCATCTCAATGATAGACTTATGGTGATATTCCTAGTGATTTTCCACTGTTGCGTAAATTCTAGGTATACTCTAAACTACCTGACCCACCATGAAACCTCTTGAGCACTATAAATATTTGGTTTGAAATTTTGTTGATGTGGACATTCCCTTCTTCTACGATTTTCACCACAAGTCCAACATTTGAGCGGCTCTCAGCTTTCAAACTTGGGGTTTTTTTAATGTTGGATTTTGTACATTTTTCTTAACAGTAACATTAGCTTTCTACTAAAATTTCCTTGCATGACTTGGGTGCTTACCTTCTCTTTTTTTTTGACCTTTTCCTCGGCCAACTCTTCCTATTTCCAACATTTTTCTTCTCCTGCAATTTTCTTTTTATTTCTGACCCATGTTTTTCTTGCTCATAGCAATGCTCTAGCTTCTTGATGTCATATTTCAGAGTTTTAGGTTCCAACAACTAAATTTTATCTTTGAATTCCATAGGCAATTTGCTAATGAAAATTTGAATTTTGGATTTTTCATCCTTAAGATATGGAATATACCTCAATAGTTATAAGAACTTGGTGACATATTCATCACTAATTAATTGACCCATCTTGAGTTCATAGAACTATTTTTCTTTGCTATCATAATAGCACTCAAATAAGTATTGCTCTCTGAGGAGTTTTTCAAACTCATCCCAGGTTAATTCTTTCACAACAATACCACCAACGTTCTTTAAATATTCTCACAATAGATTTTCTTTCCCCTTCAGGCTATAGGGGGAGATTCTAGCCTTCATATTTTCAGAATAGTCATTTATTATGAAAAAATTATTCATACCCATTAGCCAAGCTTTTGTATCCTCTTCTTTATTCATACCCCCCTCAAATTTGGGTGGCTTGGCTTTCTTTAACTCCTCAGGAATGTGACCTTTCCCCTTCTTCCTAAATGATGATGATGATAATGGTGAGAATGATGGTCATTCCTCCTTATAGTAGAACTAGATGGTTGACTAGAATGATGCACTTGTGTGCTAGTTCCTCCCCTTGGGGTGCTCAAAGGTACATTTCCTTGAACAATGTCCTCACTTCCTCGCCTGTGCCCTTTTTTGGACCTGCTACACTCCATTGGTGTTCTCTTCTGGCTCGTGAAGGTTGTTCATGTCCCTATGACTAGCCCTCATCTTAGATTGTCTTTGTCTCTATAAATCTAAGAGAATTTGGAGGATAAATACATTGGTCTCAGCTTGCCTTTCCTGAGCTCTTACCAACCTCTCAGTATTGGCCTTGAAGCTTCTCACTTCATCCCTCGGGCTTCTCAAAATATCCAAACAATCTAGAGAGTGATTCCCTCCCCCTTGGTCAATTGATCTCTATTCTTCATTAGATCTAACCCATTCACTCCCATGTTGTGATTGATCAGAACTGTACTCAACCATTTCAGTCCTCACTAGTCTATTATCTATGACTTATGTTACTTGAGGTGTGTTGTCAATCACACAAACCATTAGATTTTCATGTAATAATAAAATAAAACACCATGATGATTAGGAACCTTACATTCATGGAGCTGTCATGGAGAATTCTATTGTGACAAAGTAATCATGTTAGCATGCTAACCATACTTAATAATTCATATACATCAATCATACAACATGTAATTCCATCATTAGTGCATATTTAACAGACAAACAAAAAGATTGTGCACATCTATGCATAAAAAAAGTTCACATTAGTGCATAATTGCCAAATAGGTAGTAATTGTTAAATATACATTCAAGCCTTCAATTTCACAATTGCTGCAATTGATCGTTTACTTAAACAGGCTACTATTTAGTTTATTGTTGCTTTCAAGTAGATGAAGAGGTGAATTACCAATTAGGCCTACCAGTAATTTATTTAAACCAAATTTTATGATTCGAAATTAAATGGGAACAAAAAAAATTACAAATATAACATAAATATAGAGATGCAATAGAAATAAGAAATATGCTTGCAAATAGAATGGAATAGACTAGCTCGGGCAATGGTACCTTATCTCTGAGAAGCGATGTGGCAGCTACATGCCTTTGAATTGTGTTACTATGAGGCTCAAGGGCCTATTTATTATTGAACAAGGGAAAACCCTAAAAAAATAAAACCCTATCCCCAGGAGATGGAACACCAAGAGTTTGTGGGCCCTGTTGGCATTAGTTGGGAAACCAACTTCATAGGGTGGTAACTTGGTCATATTATCTCTGTTTGGCGCGTAGATACATGTTTGGAAATATCTCTCTATGTACTACAGGATTTTTAGCAAGCCCTTTCCTATGGCTATTCTGTTGTTGCGGACCTCAAGAAAATGTTGTTTACGAGGTCAAAACTACTTCAGAAATTTAGGACTCGAAAAAATACTAAAAATAGTGAATGCTACAATAAACAAGGAGACATATGAAAATGACTAGATGTCTAGGTGGAATAGTCAGGTGGACACTAATATCCACCTGGATGAGTCAATTCTCCTTAAGAAGAAATGGTCCCCATTGCGTGCAGAGCCTCCATGAGGTGAGGAAGTTTCTATTGAACTTATTCCCTAGTGAACCACTTGCCCTGGTGAAGGAGTTAGCCTGCTTTGACAACTCAATATATATGGATCCTCCATTGGCAAGTGTTCTTGATCTAAGTGTCCATTATCTAATCAGCTGTAGCCTATTCCATGCATTCTGGGTTTAGCTCTATTGGTGTGAGTTATTCTACAATGTTGGATGTGTCTAGCAAAGGTTGAAACTATGACCACAAGCGGTCTATATTGAACATTGCAAACCAAGGAATGGTGGAATGATGAGCTCAAAGGAATTTTCCCCTACAACCTTGGTGATGGTGTATGGACCATATTAAAGAAGGCGAAGCTTATGGTGGGGTCCAGCAAGGTTCTCCCTCTGCAAATGTAGCCAAACTTTGTCGCCCACCTAGAACTTGTGCGACACCCGATGCGAATGATGGCACTACTTGTACTTAGCATTGGCTTTGTCCAATATATCATGGACCTATTGGCAGATGTGTTGAATGTGCTTAATCAAGTTGTTATCCCTATCATCTTTGAATTGGACATGAGTCGAATCTACCTGATTAGTTTCAAATGGTATGGCCACATCAATGGGACATAATGGCTGAAACCCCAACCCTACCTGGAAGGGGTTGGGGCTTATTTAGCTATGGAGAGCATTGTTGTAGTTTTGCTGAACATAGGGGAGGCTTTCATCCCATGTGTCGGGATGCTTTGATTTTTACATGTAAATAATGTGTACGATCATCCTGTTGACAACCTTTGTTTGGCCATTAGTTTGGGGGTGGAAAGTCATGGACTTAGTAAGTTTGGTATCCAACATCGACTAGAGACTTAACCAAAATTCACTTAGGAACATGTTGTCCTAATCTGATACAATAAGATGTGGGATCCCAAAGTGTACCCATACTTACTCAAAGAAGAGCTTAGTAGTGACCTCTACTGTGAAAGTCTTCTTACATGCTGCTATAATTGCCATTTTAAAGAATCTGTTGACGAACATAAAAACGAAATCATTTTCGTGTTTAGTAGAAGGAAGGCCTGACTCATAATCCATGGAGATGGATTCCCAACGTCGACTATGAACAGGTAGAGGAGTATATAAGCCTTGCTTCTTGATAGTTGGTTTGGCATAGTCATAAGCAGTGCAGGATCTAACATACTTCCCAAAATCTTGATGAAGATTCGGCCAATAAAAATACTTTTGCAGCACTACCACTATTTGTCTGCTCTGAAATGTCCTGCAACCCGACTGTAGTGTACCTCCCAAATCATCTTTGCACACTCACTTGAGGGAACACAAATGTTTCCTAGATGGCATAACAGTGCATCAAAGAGGTGAAAATTTGGAACTTTCTTACCTTCCAGGAGTTTCTGGTATGTGTTGCTGAATTCTAGATCGCTTTTGTAAAGACGCAGCCACCAAGAAGTCACGTGCTCACAGGAGTCGAGCACAATGGTCAACGCCATGAATGGTGGTTATTTTATGTAGTCTAAAACATTATTGGTGTTTCAATTCTTGTACTTAATGTTCAAATGGACTTGTTTCTGGTATGTGGACCATTTCAAATGGTGATTGTTCTGTAACTTCCCTTGAGTCTATATGAACTACAGGGGTTGGTGGTCTGTGTGGATGACATTTTCCTTCCCCATAATGTAATGTTTCCATTGGCGATATTCCTACACAATGGAATAAATTTATTTGTCATAGGTGGGATACTTTTCAACTGTGTCTAAAAGTGTCTCATTGTGGTAAACCACTAGATGCCCCTGCTGAGTAAGAATTGCACCAATAGCATAGTCAAAGGAATATGCCTCAATATAAAATGTTTGCTGCAGGTTTAGTAATGTGAGCATTGGTGAGGAGCAGAGGTGATGCTTCAAATCTACAAAGACCTTTTTTTCAGTTTCGAACCAAAAGAACGTTTTTTTCGCTCCACCCTTGGTGACTTGACTTAAAGGACAAGTGATATGAGAGAACCCCAAGACAAACCTACAGTAGAAATTGGAAAAGACCCAGAAATTTGCAGAGATCTGTTAGAGTGGTTAGAGTTGGCCAATCCCAAATGACTTATATCTTGTTTGGGTCCACCTACACACCCTGCTCATCAATGATGTACCCCATATATTGAACATGGGTCATGTCAAAAGTGCATTTCTCCAAATTGGCACATAGTTTGTGTTGCCGCAGGGTTTGGAGGACCTGTCGAATATGTTGGAGGTTTTATTCCCAATATTGGCTGAAGATCAAGATGTCATCTAAATAAAACATCTTCCATCAATCTCAAGAAGGTTTGCGGGCATTCGTTAACCCGAAAGGCATGACCAACAATTCGAAAAGGCCCTTCTTGGATTTGAAGGCAGTATTCCACACATCAGAGGGTTCAATAGTCACCTAGTGATAACTAGACTTCAATTCAATCTTGTTGAAATATTTGGCCCCCTTGATCTGGTCCAGAAGGTCATCAATCCATGGGATTGGGTACCTATTCTAGACAGTGATCTTGTTCAATGCCCGATAGTCAATACAGAGTCTTCAGGTCCCATCCTTCTTTTGTACCAATAAAATCAAGCTCCCATGGGATGATGAACTTGGCCTAATGTTTCCTCTCTGCAACAGCTCCTAAGTTAGCCTCTTGATCTCATCATTCTCTAGAATATAGCGTTGATAGATCGGTCCATTGGGTAGTGGCATGCCTAGGGTTAGATCGGTGTAGTGCTTGACTTGACAGTGAAAACATACCCCCACAGGTGAGGCGAAAATGTCCCTGTATTCCTCCACGACCTTGTCCATTTGTTATTGTTGTGCGAAGGAGCCCTATTTGGAAGTTGTGGCCAAAATATTCTTCTTTCCCTTAGGGTGAATCATAAGGAAAAAAAATCATGGTCTATGAAATGATCTTACTATATTTCTTTGTAGAGATCAAAGAGATGATGGTAGGTGGGGCTACCTTTGGTATCCTGTATATCTTATTTCCCAAAGTAATAATCATAGAGCGAGGTATAGATTCATATACAACATGTCGTTTCCACAAGTATGGTTGTCCTAATAATACATCAAAAACTTCAAGAGGAGAAACATCACATGGTACTTCATCCGTGAAGGGCTTGATGTTGTAGGGAAGGCAGTACTATTGGCTGACACGAAGATCTCATCCTTGGTGAAGCCACCTGACAGTGTATGACTACGGATGCATTCTAGTTGACAGGCACAACCGCTTCAAGACCTCTATTTAAATGAGGTTCTTTTGTCTCCTGTTATCGATAATGACATGCAGCAGAGAACCCCTCACCCACATCTATGAGTGGAAAAGGCACTGCCCCTCCTCTGGATATTCAAGCTAATTCTTCTAGATCTTCAGGTTAATTCTTCTAGATCATGGTGGTGGCCATGGTGTCATTGGGCTTTGCATCAATGATCTACTTCCCTTTTTCATTCCCCTTCTTGAGTTTTTACTCAGAGTCAGAGCATGTGTCTCATTCAGAAGCCTTCAACTCAACCACTAGTGACTACTTCGATTGGCACTCACTTTTGTTGTGAGTGGAGCTCTTATGGAACTCACACCAATTTCCTGTGTCTTTCTTTATCTTCGTGGTGTTTTTATTTTCTTTCATATTTGGTGGGTTGTATTGGGTCACCCTATCTTGGCTTTCTCCTTTGCTCTATAGTTTGGGGTCTCCTTTCCCTTGCTTCAGATTTGTAGATCCAAAGTATTGCTTCTTCTGTTTAAAATTATGCTCAATCTTGACAGGGTTTCGGTACGTCGTGTCGAATGAGGATATGTCCAAGAACTCCATCTCATCCTAGATGTATGTTGAGCCCTAGAACTACTTCTCTTCCATACATTTTATTAAACCTTTTCTCTTTTATTTTCACATATTAGTGCCTTATAAGATATCAAGAGTTGTTTCATGTTGATTTCAAGAGTATATCTGAGTGATTTGAAAATTATATCATTGTGTGTGCTATTTGATTGTGGTTTTTTTTATCAGCTATTGAATGTAACCACTTTCCGCATCTAACTCGCAATTCCGCAGTTGTTTTCATTGTTCTGCAGGTTACAGGTGTCGGTAGGAGGAATGAGACACATGGGTAGCTCAGGAATGATTCACACATGGATGAGGTCCTATTTACTTAGCCAAATTCATGAAGAAAGGTATCGGTCAAAGGGTGCTCAACAGAGAGTCCTACGTCAACTAGGACTCTGTTCCTACATGTAAAAGAAACCCGAAGCCATTCCTAAACTCGTGGATCCATTTTTTCCACCTGTAGGCCATCTCCATAACACAATCCAACATCCACCTTGCGTAGATTTACTGCTCATGGCAACCGAGAGGCTGAATCTTCAGATTCTGACCTGTTCACATGTCCATTGCTGAAGAATTTCTTCTGAAATATAGTAATCTATTTCCAATATAAATATAAGCGTTTGCAATGTAGATAGTTAGTTCTTAATACTGTTGATGTAACGTTATTTCGCTATTGTGTAACTGAGAGACATATGCCTCTGTTTCATAGTACAAAAGCTCTATTTTTCACATGATTGTTTAAGTGTGGTTTGAAGTGACAGCGTGTTAGTCCAAAGTTGTGCAGAGGGCCCCTACATGGCTAAGGTTCTTCTTTTGTTTTATATAGTTTTTCATGTATGTTTCCCCTTATTTACGATGTACATTTCTCATGTTTTGCTTATGGTTTTAATCGTTCTAATCCTGTACATGATTTTGTAGCTTGTTATGTTTTCCACTAACACTGATCAATGCATTTCAGAATAGGTTATGCTCAAGATTTTTCATATAATTTTTGCATCAAGTGGTGATTGGGACTTGCTTCGTCTACTGAACTTTAGTTTTCAATTCTAGTTGTTATGCTTTTATTTAGTGACATTTGTTTACTGCTTTAAGATAGTTTAGATATCAGTTCTTCATGCTATATGATGATATCTCTGGAGCCTTTAGCTTAACCCCGTTTTAGAAGTTAATTGGAGAGCTATTGTGATTATAGGTGAAGTAATTGATTCTACTTTCATTAATCTTCAAGTAGATAGTTTAGATGTCATTTGTTTCATGCTATATGATGATATTTCTGGAGTCTTTAGCTTAACCCCGTTTTAGAAGTTAATTGATGAAATATTGTGATTATAGATGGACTAATGGACTTTTCTTTAATTAGAGAGCAAATTAGATAATTTAAATGTCATTCTTTCATGCCATATGATGATATTTCTAGAGTCTTTAGCTTAACCCCGTTTTAGAAGTTAATTGACGAAGTATTGTGATTATGGGTGAAATCATTGACTAGTTTCCAGTATTCTTTACTTTTTAGTCTTGAGTGCAGCAGTTTATTAGATTTCAAATCTTTAATTAGGATGGACAACAGAGATGTAACCTCATTTTCAGTACTTCATTTTTAGCTTGATTTATGTAGCTATATGTTTACACTCTTGTTCAAGTTCTGACTTTATAAACAACATGTTTTGAGATCTTTGAAGTTCTAAGTTTGGGAATTACTAAAAGAAGCATAAACCTTGTCTTCAACTATACATCCATACTTGATCTTTAAAATTATTCTTAAAACTTTAGACTAGGATTTCCATTTACATTAAAAACTTTAGGAGACGAACAAGAACAAAACCCCAAAACAAGATAAAACTGAAAACAGTGAAGTAAGAAAAGGGTTGTCTAGCACATACAATGCACTACACTTCATTAGTTTACGACTCCCAGATTGATTACTTATGTAGCAATTGAGGACACACTAAATTGACTAAACAATGTACCTGTGTAGACATTTTCGGTACTTGAGCACCAAATGTCTCTCAAAATATTTGATACCCAACTTCGTGCAAAGGGCAGGAAAAACATTGGTAAAATCTGGCACATCTTATTGAATTTCCTGTAGATTCACAGTCTCATGCAATTTACTAAAGCACACAAAAAGAATATACTTCTACTTTCAACCAACGGAAGCCAATAGATCAATGAAAATAATATGAACAAGAAGAAGACAAAGAAATGGCACATAACACAATAAATTTTCCTAGGGAAAGCCACTGCTCAAAATCCACCTATCTGTATTGTATTAAGTCAGAAATACGAGTGAATATACAAAGCTTGTTCTCACAAGAACAATTCTGCACAAGTATGTTGAACTCTCTACCTCACAAGCCCACTATTAGCCAACACTTAGCCAATTTCTACTGCCTGCCAAGTCCCTATTTCCTTGCGAAATTCCTAGGATGAATAGCTCGTATTTAAAGGGAATTAATGCTTCCAAAACTGCGCAATCCAAACATAGGTCCTTTTCTGATTGCATGCATGATATTTACAACACAATAAATCATACAGCTTATAGTACATTGTCTATGCACTCTAGTATCAACTGGGTCTTTCTCTGAACTAGCATGGATGAGATGGAATCTTTAGTTAACTTGAGTAACACTTGTGGATGCACCAATGCACCAACTAAATATTAGTCCCATATTAGTTCCACAAAAAATTAAAACTAATTTAACTGACCATAACTCAGTAAACTAGGTTAATCTCTTTACAACTCAATCTAAACTCATCTTGGAACCCTAAAATTTAGGGAGAACATATACATGACTACATAAAGACTTCCAACTCAAAATTCATAAGCTAATTAAGTTAATTAAACTTAATTAACTATTTACAAGTTGCTATGATAATATAACTCGATTTTAATTCATATTTTAATTCAAGGACAAATTAAACTAGAATTTTTTGTTGCCATTTCTCAACACTCCCTCTCAATAAGAAAGGGATTATCATCTACCCTAATCCTATCTCTATGAAACTCAAATTTACAGCTTGACAATGCCTTCATCAAAATGTCAGCATCTTGCTCCTTTATGGGAATGTACTCTAACAACATGATCTGCCTCAATACACAATCTCTGAGATGATGATATCGGATATCAATGTGCTTGGACCTATCATGAAAAACTATATTTTCAAAGAGTTTTATACAACTCTGATTATCGCAAAAAATCATTGTTGAATCCATCTACTAACTAAATAGACAAACCAGGATCTTCCTCATCTAGATGGCCTCGCATGCTACCTAACTTGCACCCATGTACTTTGCATCTACCGAACTGAGTGCAACTGATCTTTATTTCCTGCTGTACCAAGAAATTGTCATTGACCCAACACTAGTAATCCCTCATGATGTGCTTTTCCTATCGGTTGGACTCCCTACCCCTGAGGTATCTCAATACATGCTTTGTCACCTTCCAATACATCTTGGTAGGCCTAACCATCGCTTGACTCAACTGGTTAACTGCATAGTATAAATTTGAGCATGTGTTCACCATGTATATGACTGAACCATAAGCTTCCTGTAAACAATAGCTTCCACTACCTCTCCTAAATTAGCATCCTCCTTCCTCCAGTTACCAGCTATAGGAGTCTCCATAGGCTTGCAACTCTCCATGTGGAACCTCCTGAGTATCTCGTTGGCATACTTTCCTTGAGATGCAAACAACTCCTCATCACCCTGCCATACTTCCATGCCCATAAAGTAATGCATGAGCCCCAAGTCTTTTAGCTCAAACTCTCTTGCAAGTTCCTCCTTTCAATATTTGATCAATTGATCATCACATTCTAGTATGATATCATCAAAATAAAGTTAAATGGTCAACATTTTACCTTCCACCACTATGTGGTACAGGTTTTCATCTGCTTCACTCTTCATGAAGTCCAACCCGATAAAGTAGTTGCCTATCCTGGTGTACCAAACACGTGGTTCTTGCTTCAACCGATACATCCCTCTCTTAAGTTGGAATACATGTGACTCATGGTCGAAGGTTTAAAAACCTTCAGGCTGCTCTATGTACACCTCTTGACACATATTTCATTAAATTTGGAATTAAACAATGGATCTAGAATTTCAAAATAACCAAAAAACTCAATTCTAGTGATGTCCTTGTAATAAAATATTTCCAATTTTAACGAAATATGTGATTGGACCTCAATCATACCATTAAGGAAGGTTGTATTTACATCCGTATGATGTATCTTCCAACCCATCTACACTGATAGTACCAATATAGATCTGATCAACAAGTACCTTGCAACAGGAGCAAAGGTCTCATCATAGTCAATCCCCTCTACCTATGAAAAGCCATGGGCCACAAATCTAGCCTTATTCTTCTCCACACTACCATCTTCATCTTGCTTTACCTTGTAAATCGAATGGAAGCTCACCACAAACTTATCCTTCAGTCTCAGGACCACATCCCAAACATTGTTACGAACTATGGAGTCATACTCCTCCAACATGGCATCAACCCAAACTGGATGCTACACTTCTTCCTCAAAGGAAGATGGCTCTGTCACAACACATCCACTCATCAGAGCCATGTATCTAGTGTACTTGTCAAGTGGCCTCCTCTGTCTACGTTGTGATATGTGGGTGCTCCCACATTCTCTCTAGCATCTAACAACAATTAGTCCACCTCATGGGTGCACTTTCTCTCATCTCTAGAAGACTTTCCCTGAATGGATGTCTCCACTCCTAGATCCTCTACATGTAGCTTCTCCACATTAATATGAGCCTCCTCAACCGCATGTAGCTCAAGCTCCCTCTCAAGGGAAACTTGCATGGCCTTCTCCTCATCGAATTTTATATCCCTATGAATCGTTGTCATCCTAGTGGTCGACAAGAACACTCGATAATTGTGGGGTGTATCTGTGTACCCCTAAAATGTCCCCAACTTTGTTGTTGGATCCAACTTCTTCCCATTTTGTCACATGGAAATATACAAATGACCCAAAGATCCTAAAGTGACCAACATTTGACCTCTAACTTGAATAAGCCTCCTCTAGTGCCTTCATCCCAAGAATCTGGTGCGGGCTACAATTCTAAGCACCATTGTGTTGCATCCCTCAACCCACAAGTGTAGTGGGACACCCTGATCATGCAACAACACCCTCATTACCCCTACTATTCTTATGTTCTCCCTCTCGGCCACCCCATTCTGTTGAGGGGTATGGGGTGTCGTCAACTCCCATTTAATCCCTTCCGCTGCACATAATTTCTTAAACTCATTTGAGACATACTAAGCATTGTTATCACTTCGTAGAGATTTAACCTTCTTTCCTTACACTTTGTCATCAAATTCTTTAAATCCTCAAAACTTTGTGAAAGTTTGATCCTTCTTCTACATGAAAATATCCAACATTTACGAGAAAAATCATCAAAACATATAACATAATACCTGTGTTTGGTAGTGGATGTTGTCGAGAATGGTCCACACACATCTGCATGGACTCACTCTAGAATAGCCTCTGCTCAAATGTCTTTGTTGTGAAAGGAAGACTTGGTGTATTTACCCAAAGTACATCCCTTGCATGTATCAACTTTCTCTAGTGTACCTTTTGGGAAAACTGGTGGAGATATATTGCATGATCTTCAAAGCCCTATGATGCAAGTGACCCAATCACCTATTACACAACTCGCCAGTGTCTTGGCTCTGCACCATATCCGCTTTTGTGCTCAAAGCAACACAATCCTCTACCTCTAGCCTATAGAGATTCTTCAACTGAATCCCTATCTTCTTTATTTGACTAGTGATCCAGGTGGATATTGGTGGCCACCCACCTATTCCAATTGGACTCTCACCATTTTTTCTTTTAGTATTTCAATTTCCTTAATTGTAACACAATTTACTATTTTTGGAATTTTTTCGGGTCCTGAACTTTCACAACCATTTTGAGGCCCTAAATGATGTTTTTTGGAAACATTCCTTCGGTGATTTCTATTACAATCACATTGGCAGTTGTAGTCTTCGAAAATATATTTCCAACAAGGTATCATACACAACAAATGAAGATAATATGAACAAGTTGCGACCCAGGGAAGTTGGTTACCTAACTAACCCCAACAGGGGCCATAAACTCTTGGTGTTACCTCTCCTCGGGTTAGGGTTATGGTTGTTTACGGTTTTCTCTTATTGTTCAATAATAAAGAGACTCTTGAGCCTCATTGTAACTTAGTTTAGATGCATGTATCCACCACATCTCTTCTAAGAGATAACCTACCATCACCTGAGCTATCTTATTTCCATTATGTTTGTAGGCATAGTTCAATATTTTTCTATTAATGAAATGAAGTGTTTTTTCTACTGCATCTCTTTGTTTATGATTATATTTTTGAGTTGTAGCATTCATGTTTAAGTTTGAATCAGTGGTATCAGAGAGGTCTACTCTTTCTCTATTTCTCTTTGCATGTTCCCTATTAGCTTCCTGCTGCAGCAGGTTATTCATATTTCATGATTGACATTTTACAAGCCAAATATGTCGTACTTTGCATGCTGCAATGCTTCATATTTGCTTAACAGTCTCCAAACGAATAAGGCTACTTCAATTTCATTCAATTGCCTTCCAAATTTTGTAAAGTTATCCCGGTATCGCCAATTTTTCAGTTAAAGGGAGGTCCAAACAGTGTAATCTTGGTCTCAATAGGTTTAAATTTCCTGTTTTAGAATGTAGAGAATGCAAATATGTCCAAACAGCTTAATCTTGGCGGATTCTTAGATAGGTAGAGAAGCAGAGGAGCCCAACAGCTTAATCTGGGCCCTTGGAAGAAATAAGGGTAGTATGTAGATAGGAAAGCATCAAAAGAAAAATGAATGATGGGTTTGCAAGTCTAAGTGCACCCAAATCAAAAGAAGAAAAAATGCTAGGTAAGTAGGCTGGGTAGGTAGTTCTGAGGTTGCTAAATCCTAATTGCTGATCAGTTCCAGGCTTTCAGGTGTGTTGATGCCTCGAAAATCGTTGCATCGACATTGGGGGAAACCACCCGGTCCGGACCTTAGTGCAGCTCCTTTTCCGTTTGGTGAAGTGGCTCCGACTGTGGATAATGGGACCAGTTTCCCAGCAATAGATAAATGGGATGAATGGAAACTTTGAGAATAATAGTAGTGATAGGTGAATGACTAAAACTATTGACAGAAATATAAGTAACTAAAACTATCCCGGGAATCTAATTGAACTTCTAAAGCGTAGCTTTTGATGTTCTATATTCTAAAAATACAATTATGTAGAAAACAACATTCTCAAAATACAGATTTTAAATAATTCAAGATTACTGTAACTAAATAGTCAGATACAGTGATTAAAGCGATACTACAAAACTTTAAAGGTTCATACCATTAACGCATACATGATTAAATAATAAGGTAGATCATGAGGTCATCCAATAGTGGTATGAACAAGATTTCCTGTTGATACACATGCATACAAATAATGATAGCAGAAAGTAATTACACAGTGAATTCAAATACACAGAATGAATTCAAACCAAAGATAAAAGTACCATTTGAATTGTAAGCCACTCCCGATATGAATCGCTAT
>APFE030904783.1:0-11564 GCA_000404065.3 Pinus taeda
ATGCCCTTTGAATTCCTTCAAAATAAATTTTCAAACCAAGCTTAAGGAAAAATTTAAGAAAATCTACACACCTTTTTTTCACTTTGTAGGAGCTCGATATTGCCTCTGATGTATCTCTGTACTTTCCAATCATCTAGTTCTAAATTTGTGATCTGTAGTATCCCTCTATGTCCTCTTTCCAATGCCACACGTCTCACCCAAATTGGATTCTCCAAGGAAGAGTTATGTGAAATCTCCCACAGTGACTTGATTATAGACTAGTTCAGTAGAGCGAACTTGTATGACGTGCCACGAGTCACTGTTTCAACCTTTGGATTTGAAAAATGAACACAAGAAACTACAGTCCGTCCTCTTTCTGTACCTTCTTACGAAATTTCAATCCGATGCTCAGAGAGACAGTTATGACAATTTTCCCCAGGTCACCTGTTTTGAATGTAATTCAAGAGTCTGCAACAAGACCAACTTCCTCAAATCATATCTCCGCAAATATCGTGCAAAAAGCTCTGAAATTCAGACCCAAGGTTCAGCACAATTTCTTCTCAAATGGGTTTTTTTTGCGACTTCTGAAACGTCACAGAAAAAAGTTATAGCGAAAATTCCACGATGACCTGTTTGGAGCAGCGAAACCCTAGAATCCAAAGCTCTGATACCAAATGTTATGAAACCAGCTCAAGAAAAGATAGAAAAGATAGATCAACGCCTTAGGAATTCAGCCTCTTTGAGGGGGCAACCTCCTTTACATTACATAAATGAACAATTCTTGGATGATACAAATGACAAAACCTCCTTTCTATATATAGGAGTCTAAGGAGTCACAATATAACCCAAGCGACCTAACAATAATAATATAAAGCCACAAAAATAACAATAGAGGGATTCTATGGGGCACAGTAATAACAATATGGGGACAATAGTGGCACAACAATATTAATAAGGGATACAACTACAATATTAATGGGGGCATCACTAGTATTATAGGGACCTAACAAAGAAGGTTACATTTAAGGATGAGCCAAAGAAGAAAACTCCAAAGGATCCTTTTGATCTCGAAGGACTACAAAAAGTCCTCAAAACTATGTCTAACGATATGGTTAAGGTTAAAAAACAAGTGGTTGAATCTTCAAAAAAACCTTTCAGGCCCTTTAAAGTAACTCAGATTTCGACCTCCCAAAACCCAATGTCATATCCGATGCAAAATCAAATGAAGATGATGATGAAGAAGAAATAGCTATGTCTGTCGAGGATTCTCAAGATGAAGAATTTGTAGAAATTCATGGAATTTTGGATTTTATCCTCCCCACTTCTGACAATGAAGAAGAACATGAAGCCTTACTTGTGAGTGCAAGAAGTAAAGGACCACCTGATTCTCCTCAGACAATCCAAAAACATAAAACTTCTATTTATGTTACTAAGGACAAGAACATCAACAAGCTAGTCCCTTCTTCTTCTTCTAATCCTCCATCCATATAAAAAACTTTGGTTGTTTCTGATAACATTGAGTATAATATGGTGGAAGATATGAAAAAAGTTAAGCCTAACATTTCTTTATATGAAGTTTCAAAATTAAAACAACAACAAAGGTATCTTTTTATTGAATTGAATGCATCTCCTTTACCAACTTGTCATGTTTAAATCTTCTAGAGGAATAGGTAAGCCTCTTGCTAATTCTAGAGACAAATCAAATTCTCACACTCCCCCATTTCTTTTATCTTTTGAACTCTTCAATAAAAATGTGCACAATTGCTTACTCAATTTTGGAGCGTCATCAAATATAATGCCCCACTCAGTTTGCTCAAAATTGACCCAGAAGTCTGTTTTTCATATAATGCAACTCGATAGAACAAAAGTTAAAATATTAGGAGAAATCAACTCAGTCCTCGTTAGACTTTCTTCTAATCCCGAAGTATTTCAAATCATTGACATTCTAGTTGTTGATATTCTAGATGTCTATGGTTTAATCCTAAGTAGTGATTGGTCTTAAAAGTTACACAACTACTTTGCTACAGACTGGTCTCATATGTGATTTCCATATAATGGAAAACCAAATCAAATCCGTGTGGACCATGAAAAACATATGGAATATTCAGTAACAAATCGAGATGGAGAAAATGAACTAGTCATCTTCACTAGTAATATTCTTGGGAATTATTTCTTAGAGTCTTTTTAGGGTAACTTCAAAGCTCAAGAATTACCTTTCTCAGTTAATTTTGCCACTTTGCAAATTGAAATCTATTCACAGACAGATTTATCCACATGTGTAAATTTTGTAGATAAGCCTTAGTTAAATCTTTGTTTTGGACTTTGTATTTGATGGATCTAGATCTAATGATGATGTTGGAGCAGGATGTGTCTTAATTAGTCCTGACGGAGAAAGAACAATGCTATATTGTCGATTAGAGTTTGAATGTACAAACAATGTTGTTGAGTATAAAGCTCTGGTTCAAGGCTTGTACAAAGCAATATCTCTTGATGTCCAGTTTCTTCAAGTATTTGGAGATTCGTAAATTGTTATCAAACATGTAGGAAATACTATTCATTGTATCTCCAACCATTTGAAACATTATCAGACTCTAGTTCAATCTCTTACTTCACATTTATTGGCTTTTGATATTTCTTCAATACCTAGACTTGAAAATGCCAATGTTGATTTATTAGCTAATGTCACATCCAAAATAATTCCACCTGAAGATTTCAGTCCAGATTGATTTTTGATTGAATTAATTTTTCACCCTTCCATTCCCGATAACATTACAAATTGGCATGTGTTTAACGATGATGGAGATATATTAAGCTCCTTAACATCCGAGGAATCATATTTTGATCAGATAATTAACGAAGATGAACATGATAGACAGATTAAACAAGAAATGGAAGATAATTCTCTCCCTAAGTTTGTGGTTAAACTTTAAAACCTTTATGATCTAAAAGATAGATTCAAGAAGGTATCTAATTGTAAACTTCAGAGTTCAACATTGAGGTTTGAATCTGTAAACCTTAGATCTGAATCTAAACCTCAAAATGTCAATTTAGGTCAGAGTCTTTCTCCTGATAAGAGATTAGCTTTTATTTGTTTGTTGAAGAAATATAAAGATGTATTTGCCTGGAATTACGAAGATCTAAAGACTTATGATACTTCCATCATCCAACACACCATCCCAATGATGCCTAATATCAAGCCAGTTTAGCGGAAATTAAGAAATATTCATCCAAATTTGGAGAATCGAATAAAAAATGAGCTGAATAAACTCCTTAAAGCAAAACCATTTTTCTAGTGAGGCATTCCAAATGCGTATCTAATTTAGTACCAATTAGGAAGAAGAATGGTGACATTAGGATTTGTATAGATTTTTGTGCAGATTTATTAGCCAATGTCGCATCCAAAATAATTCCACCAGAAGATTTTAGTCTAGATCAATTTTTGATTAAATTAATTTTTTGCCCTTCCATTCCTGATAACATTACAAACTGGCATGTGTTTAACGATGATGGAGACATCTTAAGTTTGTTAACATCTAAAGAATCATATTCTGATAAGATAATTGACAAAGATGAACATGATAAACAATTGAAACAAGTATCTGAAGATAATTCTCTCCCTAAGTCTGTGGTTAAACTTGAAAACCTTTATGATCTAAAAGATAGATTCAATAAAGTATTGCATTGTAAACTTCAGAGTTCAACATTGAGGTTTGAATTAGTAAATATTGCATCTGAATCTAAACCTCAAAATGTCAATTTAGGTCTGAGTCTTTCTCTTGATAAGAGATTAGCTTTTATTCGTCCGTTGAAGAAATATAAAGATGTCTTTGCTTGGAATTACAAAAATCTAATGACTTATGATGCTTCCATCATCCAACACACCATCCCAATGATGCTCGATGTCAAGCCTGTTCATCGGAAATTAAGAAAGATTCATCCAAATTTGGAGAATCAAATAAAAAATGAGTTGAATAAACTCAAAGCAAAAATCATTTTTCTAGTGATATATTCCAAACAGGTATCTAATTTAGTACCAGTTAGGAAGAAGAATGGTGACATTAGGATTTGTATAGATTTTCGCAATCTGAATAAAGCCTGTGCAAAGGACAATTTCCCTTCACCACCTTTGGAACAAATATTGCAGTTAGTCGCCGATTGTGAGCTTATCTCTTTTTTTGATGGTTTCTCAGGTTACAATCAAGTACTTGTTCATACAAATGATAGATTAAAGACTACATTTAGAACTAAATGGGGAACTTACGTGTATCAAAAAATGCCTTTTGGATTAATAAATAGAGGAGCTATTTTTCAAAGGGCTATGGACATCACTTCCAAAGGTTTGATTAACAAAACAATTGTTTTTTATTTAGATGACATTACCATATATTCTAAAAAGAGAAACAACCACTATCATGACCTAAAACAAATATTTCAGAGATGCAAAAGATATGGGATTTCTCTTAATCCTAAAAATTCCTACTTCACTCTAAGTGAAGGAAAACTTATAGGATTCATTGTTTCTAAAGAAGGAATTTGTATAGATCCAGACAAAATTAAGGCTATTTCGGAAGTTCCTTTGCCCCATAACAAAAAATCGATGCAATCATTTTTAGGACAAATTAATTTTGTAAAGAGATTTGTTCATGATTTTTCCCAAATTGTTTTACCTTTGTAGATCATGATCAAGAAAAATTATGTTTTTAAATGGGGAATAATGAAAGGGAATCCTTTCAAGCAATCAAACAAGCCATAATTGACGCCCCCCCTTTAATCACTCCCACTTTTTTTGATCCTTTTATTTTGTATACTTTTGCTTTTGAATTGTCTTATGCTACAATGCTCACACAAATCAACGATCAAAATATAGAATCACCTATCTCTTTCTTCAGTTCGAATTTTCAAGGAGAAGGACTCAATTATTATGAAGTAGAGAAACAAACCTTTGCAGTCTTCAAGGCTATCAAACATTTTAGACCTTTTTTTACTAAAATACCATAGAAAAGTTATTGTTCCATTCTCAACAGTGAGACAATTACTTGTACAAAAAGAGTTAGCTGAGAAAAGAGAAAACTGGGTAACAACTCTGCAAGAATATGATCTTGACATTAAAGCTGCTAAAATTGTTAGAGGACAAGGTTTTTGTAGACTGATTACTGGAGCCTCAAATATTTCAGCAAATGAAGATTTAGGTAATATAGTTCAAATATCTGAGGTATGTATTACTAACATTGAATCCCAATATGCTAATCTTTTGTTCTATTTAAAGAATGGTTATGCTCCACCAGAACTTAATGATAAAAGAAAAAGGGCTCTAAGTCTTAAAGCAAAGTAGTATGAGATCATTTGTGGTGTGTTATTCAAAAGAAATGATGACTTTATTTTATTAAGATGCGCAGAAATATATGAGGCAAAAAAATTGTTGTAGGACCTCCATGATGGGCCAGCTGGAGGACATTTTGGAGGAGATACTACTGCACATAAAATCCTTCATGCCAGATATTATTGGCTAACTTTATTCATAGATACACATGCCTACATGAGAAAATGCAAAATTTGTGAGACCGCTACAGGAAGATAAAGGAAACCAACCCTACCACTCCATCTAGTTAACATTAAACAACCTTTCGAACAATGGGGGCTGGATATAATAGGTGAGATCATTCCTCACTCTTCTAAGCAACATAAGTTCATCCTAACTACCATATATTATTTCACAAAGTGGCTAGAAGCAATTCCACTGAAGGTAGCTAATTCTGATAACATTATTGAATTCATTGATCAATTTATTATTACCAGATTTGGATTACCAAATGCACTCATCTTTGACAATGCATCTTATTTCTCAGTAAACAGTATGACTGAGTTCGCATTAAAAAGAGGATTTAAGCTAAAATACTCTGCTAATTATACTCCTCAAGGAAATAGCTTAGCAAAATCTACCAATAAAAACCTCATTAGGAATATCAAGCGTACTGTTGATCAAAGCCAAAAGAATTGGCATAAATCTTTGGTGTTTTATCTATGGACTGATAGGATAACTATAAAAGCTTCTATTGGAACTACTCCTTTCAATTTAGTTTATGGAAAAGAAGATATTCTCCCTCCCAATCTAGCTCTTCCTTTATTAGCCTTATTACAATTTATTGAGGAACAACTCTCCTCTTCTATACAACTAAGGATGTCTCAAATTCTAAAATTAGAAGAAGAAAGGGAAAAGGCTAAACAAACCCATGCACATCATCAACAGTTAATTAAATCTTCCTTTGATCCAAGCTCAGTTAGCAAAAAATCTTTTCAAATTGGTGACTTAGTTTTGAAATGGGATAAGGAACATGAGGAAAAAGGAAAGCACACCAAATTTTAGAAATTGTGGCTTGGACCATTCCAAATCATTGAACAGTTAGGTCCATCGACTTTCGTTTTACAAGATCTACAAGGTAAGAGAGATGCTCTTCCTATGAATGTACTAAATCTCAAAAAAATATTATTCATAAGAGTTATGTTCTACTGTATTATATGTACATATCCATGTTTTTGTTATAAATAAGATTGAGTAACACATTATTGGCTTTCATTAAATATCTCCATTCATTTATGACTTTAACCTTGAAAGGTATCGATTTTAAGAGAAAGCAATTTCAAAATTGAAGATTAGATAAATACTTTAAAACTATGAAAGTTTTATACATTAAAGTTGTAAATACTTATCACTTCAAACTTCATAAAATCCTCATTTTTGATAATCAGTCAAGAAAATTTCCTTTAACAAAGTAAAAGGCTATTTTGAAATCTTAGTATCTTTAGCTTCAATTGTCATCCCTTACTATTAAGGAGTATGTGGACCTCCCCACTCTTTGCTCATGTATTTTAAGAGTGTAATTGAAAAATAGAAGAAACTTAGAAGATAAGAAGTCTCATCACGAGCTTACTTACCATGATCATAAGGAAATAACAGGTTGGCATTATCATTACTAGCCACCAAACCAAGATAGTGGCTGGTGCTTTAAAAAAAGAAAGAAAGTATAAGACAAGGAGTCTCATCATGAGCTATCTTGTTCAATTCTGTTATCACTTGTGAATAGCATTGTCATTATCTGGCCAGCAAACTAGGACAATGGCTTCTAAAGACCCTAAGGAAAACAAATCCTCAAATTACCTCTAAAGATTTACAAACATGGATGGGATATTGGTTTGCCATTTGGTAAAAGATAACCCTATCGAGGCTATGGTCGCCTGCTGGGAGCAATGGCTCTATCTATGACAAAATAAGTTCACCAAAAGCTAAGTTTCAAATATTCTTTTGCTTTATCTTTATTACCAATTAAGGAATAATTTTAATGACTAACGATTTTTATTTATAAAAGTGATAAGGAACCTTACAATTAAATGAAACTTTTGATTCAGAGTGATTTTATTTATCTCAATTTCAAAATTGTTTTTCTTTCCTTAGGGTCTTTACTTTTAAGTTTAAAAGTTCGTTTTACAAATTTTTAGAGAAAACTAGTTCTTCCACTGAATCGCCAATTGTTGTGGTACCCAACACTCCCCTATTATTTATATTTAGAACATTTAAATAATGAGGACCCTTTTAAATTTTTCTCTAGGTTTTATAATAAATAAATTAATCATAATAGATTTATATTCCAAAAATTAAAAAAACCCAAAATATGTCATTTTAGGTTATCTTTTAGGTTTAAGTCCTAGTTGAATAACTTAGTTTTACTTTTTAAATAAAATTGCTCATCGCAAAATGTTTAGAAGTCATGATGATATCCCTTTATCAAACGTTGCAATGCGAAATATCAGTTGCAAATAAAGCTTCTTTCAATAAAACGAAGAAAACAAAGGAAAAATGCTCTCCCACACATAAAGATTCATCGGACCCAGCACAGAGACACATCATTATCGTAGATCGTGAGTCGCACATCCCTACCAACTCTTTATTAGTTCGTACATCTCTATGTTGTGATTGCGATATAAAAGAAATGCTCTATGATCTCTGATGCAATGTATACGATCTTGCATATTGTAGATCACAACATCATTTCAAAAAAAATACTTCCAAAGAGTATTTGCGATGAGAAATTGCTGACTAAGCTCCACTTAATGAAGATCCGTGTGTACTTAGATTTCATTAAATTTCAAATCTAACGATTTTAATGTCCCTCGTTCCACGAAATTGATTTAATTGGCAGGTTTTTATTTGAAACGTATGTATTTGTCTTGTGTGTCCTTTCGTACTTGGATATCTAAAACATTCCTCTGTGTTTCCTTTATGCATGCTAATACTAATAAGCAACATTCTGTTGAAATATCCAAAGCAGGAAAGAAAGGAAAGGGTCGTTTGTTCAAAAAGAAGTAACTCAGTCCAAACCAAAAGCAATGGAGATGGCTCCATTATACACAGACACTACATGCACGTTGTATTCTAGTACTTCCTCCTGGGTGTTATCACTTTAAAACTTCCTTAAAAATTTGGACAACTTACATGGTTTCTCAATTTTTGTTTCAGTCATGGTCAATTCATGGTCAAGTCATTTTTATGTTTTAGACTCTAAGTCATAGGGTTATAGTCTCATGTCCATCTTCAAATAAAGTTTCACAGCCTCATTCCATGTCCTAGAAGCTTCACCATGTGTTTAGAAGTCATATCTCACATCATTTTGGAGAGATTTTGAAACTAGCTACGAATCCACGTTTTCGTAGTGCGGACAGTGTAAAAATCCTGTTTTGCGCTATGAAATCAGTGTTTTCGTAGCGCGCTACGAAACCCCTGAAAAAACCTGTTTTAGCACAAAAGTCTCTGTTTTCGACTTTTACTAGTCAACTTATAGAAGGGTTCCTGAGCAACTGTGAACTCAATTTTGAAAACTGAAAGAGGCTTGTCTTCCTAACATACTAAAATACAAAAACCTCTTTCAGTTTCTTCAAATTCGTTCTGAGGTGGGAGGAATTTATGGTTAAACTTGGGCTACGAAATTGTTGAAAGTCAAACTTTGTCTTCTGGTTTTAGCAGTCTTTTTCAAGATCAGTTTCTGGTCACAGGAAAAGGTATTTCGGAATTCTAAAGAAGTTTTCTATTCATCAACTCTCCAACTACAATAACCTATCTCACTTTCTTCATAAGTGTTTTCAGTTGGGAGATAATAAGCTTTCTTTGAAACCCTAATTTCAGAGAACAGATTTTTCTTGTTTGACACGTGTTTTTCAAGAACAAATTATGGACATCTGGAGAAGTGTTTTAAAAAACCAAGAGAGGTTGTTGTTCTAGACAACATGGACTACAAAAAACTCCTTCAGTTTCATAAATATTTCATGGATGAGAAGATAAAGGCTCTGTCCCACGTGCCATTTTCAAGGATCCTAAATCTAAAGATAGGGAAACATGTTCCCTAATTTCTAGGGTTTATCATCAGCAGTCAGGTGACAACGTGGGAGGCTTCATCAAATTCGACTTCATGAGGTTGTAGCTGTCAAATAATGCATTTAAATGTTTAGATAAGGTTGTTGTAATCATAATAAGGAGTTACACTCCTAGTTGTATTAGGTCTGTAGGACTGCTAGTTAGCTGTCAAAAGCATTTAAAGGTTTGTTTTGTGGTTAGAATAGGTGTCACTGATGGCAAATTCGAATTCTCTTGATGAGGGATGATGGAATCTCTTGTAAAAGCTATATATAAAGCAAGGGATGAAAGTATAACAGGTTGGAAAATGTTATAGAACAAGACTACTTTTGTAAATGTTGTGCAGGGACTGATATATACAGAAGCAGTTGGACTTTTCTGAAGCTGAGATTCTTAGTGTACTTCAGTGAGCTTTATCTTCTATCTTTGATATGTTTTACTTCCATAGTCTTAATGCTTATTACTCATAATTCATGGAGGAACATGCTCTAACTTCCTTTAAGTGTTAAACTATGGTGAATTGAGTTCTTGGGTCCTATCTTTGGATGTTTTTCTTCAATGTTTTAATACCTATTACTCAGAATTCATGGTTACTCATGCTCTGACTTCCTTTAGGTATTAAACTCTGATCAATCACTTTAAATTCTTTCCTTTTGAATACCTTGATGTATCATTACTCATAATTCATGCCCACATGCTCTGACTCCTGTGAACTTCAAGTTATTGAGACTTGCCTGAATGTGTCACTCTTTCATTGAAGTATATACAAGCCTCAGTTTTATAAGAAGAGCTATTTGTTATCCTTATCTCTGTCACTGAATCCATAGCCCAATGGTAGCAAGTCTCCATCTTTCAACCTATAAACATATAAAATTACAAACCATAGAGTTAGCCATCTATCCATATCTTTAATCAATATCATTAACCCTTTGAGAGATCCCTCTCAGGCTGAGGAGGCTAAGCCTTAGCTAAAAGAATGGTTTGAAATAGTTACACCGGGATAGTATGATCAACAGCCTATCAGGGTCCTATTTTGGTGATAACACTGGGAATCAATGTACAATCTATTTGAAGAAGAAAACCCCAAGGTAGTAGCAATCAAGCAAGCAACAACTGATGCCTCATCGCTATGCAAGGCTACCTTCTCTGATGTCTCCAAATCCTTTCTTCACCGAATTGTTGTGCGACCTAAAATCCTACCCTATGCAGATGTGATCAAGTGGATGATTGATAATGTGAATATTGAAGACAGGACGTTCTTGACGTCAAGGAAAACGATGGTAGGATCCTTCAAAGTTGCAGGTTTGAAGAGGATGTATCATTTGCCAGACCCCTAGAAGATTTATGACAAGCCGTTTCTTAAAATATTTGCAAAGAAGAAAAAATTAGAATCAGAGCCCATTAGACAATGGAGACAAGACCCAAGAAAGCGCAAGCATGATAGTAAGGGTATGTATTCTTTAGCTTCTCTTGCCGGTCCATTCTGTTATGATGCTACTATGATATGTAGACTGTTAGGTTCTCTGAACACACAAAAATTTACAGTTGAATGGGTTCCCTTGATTCAAGTTGCTGCTAATTCTGAAGTTATGGATTGGGCTACTATCTTGTCCAACAATGTTGCCTCCAAAATCTTAGAATATAGGAAAAAGCACAGTGTTTTAGAGAGAATCGTGCTAAATTTTTATATGAGTGCATATATTATGGATGCCATTTGTTTCTCTTTAGATTTTCCTTCAATGGGATGGAAATGGACACTTGAAGACCCTACACGAATTCACTTATATCATGATATCCTATGGGAATCTAAATACCAACATCATTTTTACAGAATTTGCAATAAAGTAATGTTGCCTTTGTACAAAGCAATTTTTTATTGAAATGCCCCTAGGTTGTCTCAAGAAGCCACAAAAGACTTCATTGTTGTTGGAAGTTGGTTTACTAGAGAAAATTTTACTTATGTTAGAGTATTCAGGAGTCTTGCGGCCTGTCAGGCCAGGGTAACTCCAGAATGAGCGGGAGAAAAACTGATATCTTTATTCATTAGCTAACACACATTTATATACACAAACATGACGGATCAGTTCATCTTCTTGATGACTGTCCAGTTCACCCATCCGTTTCGGATTAGGTGTCAACATTCCCCCCCTTAATCTGAAGGGATGTTGGTGATTCCAAGCAT